>JZKD02S1674999.1:318300-337529 GCA_000966675.3 Picea glauca
GTTAAAAGCAGAACAATCGAGGGGGTCCGGAATCCACTGTCAACCATTGATCTACGTGCCGCTAGATCGACCGTCGATCTAAGCACGTTCTTTATTCTCCAGGCGCAAATGCAAAAAAAACTTAGGCTTAGTTTTTTTGTGGGTTTTGTGCACTACTTCCCTTGCTTTTGTCTCCATGGGGTTAGGAAACACCACTCAGCGTCAACAATCATGAATTTTCTTTTCTTTTCCTTTCCTTGAAAATAATTTGCAGAAATGAAATATTATTTGCAAGCCAAAATACATCCAAAGTGAAAAATTTCTGGTCAACAGGTGATCCTATGAATTATAGGGTTATAACACATACCATACATCATGAAGCAAATGATATGTCAACAATGAATAGAGAATCATGAACAAAACATCAACCAAGTACATCCTATGCCATATTGTGTGTCAACCATGCACAACACCCATGTACATCAATACCATAGAGTATGCCATAAGATATCATCAATGGAGTGTATCAACCATATGCCTCTACCAACACGCCAACAAAGTGCCTCATATAAGTGTCATATCACTCATGATATGGCGTAGAACCCCTTCCCTCCAAAGGGCTTGTTGGCCCTTGACCAAGTTTTAAGGATTCTTGGTCATGTTTGACCTAGTTTTGGGACATCAACAGGCTGTCGAAGGCGAAGCACAAGACAAAGCGGAAATCGTGGGATCTTGGCCCCGTTTTAGGGATTTTTGGGTTTTGGTCTTATGTAACGGGTATGGGAATGTCGGCCCATGGGTTTATCCATGTTTAGGCCCGATTTTGTAATGTATAAATAAGTAGCTATGCGATGTAAGAAGAGGTGAGTGTGCTAAGTGCTAAAGTTCGATCTATGTGATCAAAGAGTTGTAAGTTGTACTAAGTGCAAGTAATATTTGTAAGTGATTCATGCATACTGTGTGAGACTTACAGATCTAAGTGCAAGTGACTGTAAGAGACTTTATGTAGGCTTTGTGTTGTAACCTAGCTTAGGGAAGGAGGATCTAGCAAAGAGTGCACAGATCTCCTATCCTCTGCAAAGTTGATCATGAGGCTCTTTGCATGTAAGAATATTGAAAGAAGCTAATAAAGAAGACGAAGAGTTGGTGGATGTAGCCCTAGGGTGGGGGTGAACCACGTATATCATGTGTTGTTAATTATTTGTGCTTTATGGTTGCTCTCATGTTTATATGATTAAATGCTTAGTGCGATGTTAGATGATGAATGAATCTAATATGGTAGCTTAGTGTTGAATAATGTGAGTGAATGCTAGATCTGATCTATGTTAGTATGCTTAGTGCTTGACTCTATTGAATATATGGGAATGTTTCACAGATTTACTATTAGGGTTTAACTGCGTTGTAGACTAAACTGGGTATTGATGAACTATAACTGCTAAGTGTTCTATTAAGGTGTTATAATCACAAATCTGTGTCCCAGCTAAGGTTTCATACATTGGAGTCCTGCAATCACCCCTGCCTCTATAATCTGCTACAAGGACCTGCACTTAGCTCTACAAGTCTCTTACAATCATGCACAAAGCACTTGCATACTCTACTTTCACTTAGCATACCTTCACATCACATAGATGCACTATTCGACTTCTTTCTTACATTCCCTATCCTTCTATTTATACATACAAAATAGGCCTAAACATGGTTAAAAATAGGCCGACATCCCATTCCCGTTACATATTCCCAAAAACCCAAAAAGGATCCAAAAGTGGGCCGAGATCCAGTGATCTTCGCTTCGTCTTGTGCTCCTCCTTCAACAGGCTGTCGAAGGCCCAAAATTCGTCAATATGACCAAGAATCTCCCAAAACTTAGTCAAGGGCCAATAGGCCCCCAACACTCACTTGTGACTCATCCCGAGTCACTCTGATCTGATCATGGATCATTGTGTCATTCACTAGCCCTTCTAGGTGTTGTTTTGCTACAATGACAACCTGTTCTAGCTCTGCTCCTCGACTTTCAACCTTTGTGAATAACTGGCATGCCTTATCCTGTACTGGTTGAAGTCGTTGAGTAACTTCCATTACTCTGCTTTGAATCATATGGATTGTTGGTGGGCGATGTGTTTCTCCTGAGACCGCTTCATTCTTTCCACGGCATGTTTGTGTGTTGTTTTGCTTCCTTGAGTTGCGACTCCAATGCCTGTAACTCTGGGTTCTCGGTGAGGTTCTCATATGTCTGGGTGCTCCGGTTACTCATATGCTTGCATTCCAAGGCAAGATCTTTTAGTCTGTCAACTACGTTATGGGCAGTTGCTTCCCTTAGGTCTCTTACGTCTTGAGGGGTCTCGGGCATAGTGTGGAGCTCCAAGTCTGCTATGTGTTGTTGGAGTTGTTGGATTACCTCTTCAAGTTGTGCCACCTGTTGTGGAACTCTCTCTTCGTTCCTTACTTCTACAATTGTCATAGAGCAAAGTGCTCGGTGAACCATTTCCTTTACTTCGAGTTGTTCGGCGAGCAATTGTTCCTTGATTTACTGTAACCGTGATTTTTCTTCATCCAACTTCACTTGCAGAGAAATATTTTCTCGTTATGCAGCACTATGTTGCTCTTCAAGGTCTTTTTGTACTTGTGTTAAAGCCTGGGTGGCTTGCATTGTCTCTTCCTAAGCTTGTCGAAGGCGAGCTTCGACTGTATCAGCAATTCGGTGGAGTTGATCTGGCTCATCTCCCAGTTTTGGTGTTTCTACTGACAGAGGTGCAGTGGATATTGCACGATTGGACTGTAATGTCTTCAACATCCCTTGGATCTCATCCTTAATCCGACTGAACACCTCCTCCTACTTAGCTTCTTGCTTCTCTGTTATCTCCATCAAAGCATCGTTGAGTGTTGCGACAACGAAGTTGAAGTCATCTGAGGTGAGGGTGGTCTCAAATTTAGTCCTGGTTGCTTTCAC
The DNA here is from genome assembly GCA_000966675.3 of Picea glauca. Classification (NCBI taxonomy): domain Eukaryota; kingdom Viridiplantae; phylum Streptophyta; class Pinopsida; order Pinales; family Pinaceae; genus Picea; species Picea glauca. The sequence goes on from JZKD02S1674999.1 coordinate 321,227, forward strand.
TTTCTTCCGAGATGAGGGTTTCGGTGGGGAAACCTTCCATTTCTTTGAGGGGTCCTCCTCATCTCTAGGCAGTGTAACCTCAGCTTTCTTCTGTTCAACTTATGCACCATCTATCTCTCCGTCATATCCTCCTTTCTTTGTTGATATGGAAGAGGTCTTCACGGATGCACTGTCTAAATCATGGACCTCTTCAGTCTTCTTTATATTGCTAGGTCCGGTTGTATCCGGCGTAGTTTCTGGACTGTCTATATCGGACACATCTGCAGGGTCTGCTGGAAAGAGGAGGTCTGTCGACCATTCCTTGGTAATTTCTTCCAAGTCATCCTCCATCCGCTTGTAGTATGATTGTAGCTATTGTTTATGTCCATCTGCGCACGCTATGATGTAAATAAAATGGTGGTCCGCACTAACTTTCATTAAGGGCCAAAACCTGTGGACGGTATTTGGGGTCATATGAGGCTCAGACTGGATGGATACCTTCAATTGGTTGTAATACCTATGGAACACAGCATTTGACTGCCACTGTTTATTCATGTCATTCGAGTACCACAGTGTACTGAACTTCGTGGCCAGAGGTGCAAATGGATCAATGTCCACAAAGGTCGCACCTTCCGGCATCTCCCATGCAATGAAAGTGATCGGGATCAATAGCCAACTAAAGTGAAATTCATATCCCTGATCTTGGGCTTCCTTCCAGTCCAGTTCCAACTGGTTTACAAGGTATTGCGCCCAATTCATTTGAATTACTTATGCGCACTTCTCTGTGAGGTCGACTACGAACCCAGTAACATGGGTGGGTTGATTCTTTCACACCAACTTTCCTGCGATCAATTGGAAAGTGAGGTGCAATGTGCCACTTTGGATAGAAGCTACCTTGTAGCCTCACGTGCCCTTATAGAAATCTCTGTAGGTGTCTTTAATCTTCTACGCAAGAGCATGATCCATGGATTTTTCAGGATAGAAATCATGTGGGTCAGGGCCTTGCATGCTTAGCCCTATGATCCAATTGATCAACGTCGGATCCACTGTGATACGGCGATTTAACAACAAATAACCTCCATGATAACAGGACAGCAGCAATTTGATGCATGCATTCACTTCTTGGAGCCTTCCTAAGTGCGAGATATTCATGACGTTGAGCAATGTGGACTGCACGAGGTTCATGGTCCATGAGTGGGGAACTATCTTGGAATTATTTCCCTTGGTCCTAGTCAAATACTTATGTGGGGAAAGCATGTTGTAGACCTTCCTATCGCCGAGGTTGAAGTTGCTAAACTTCAACGTTGCTATATTTTCTTGATCTGCATGTATCCCCTTTGGGAGGTACGCAGTGACCAAGGCGTACTCAAAATCTCTGGGCGCACTGTCTCGATTTATCACGTCGCTCAGAGGGGGTAGATAGGTGGGTAGTATACTCAGGATTAACTTATCATTCATGAGATCATCCCTATGCTTAGTTCACTTTTCATCTATTGGTTGGGATGGATCGGCTCAAGCAGTGGATGGAGAGTTCGACAGTCCTCTCATCGAATATTCTTGTACACATGTAGGCACTCCTCTCTCTGACATGAATCTTTCAGTCATCAAGTCGAGGAGAACTTCCATTACTGATTCTTCAACTACAATGAGCTTGTCGGACATACGCACTTAGGATTAAAATTATCAGGGTCACGATGAACTTAGATACGTCACTAGAACAAACAGCCAAAGCACAATGATCACTATATACAATTCACTTAGTCTACGGGGTCAAACTCTCAGTTAACAAAAGTGTTCTTAGTGCATGGCACGACGGGATAAGTAAGCAACTCGGCAATGGTTTTCTTGTAACAATTATGAACCATCATTAACTATTGTTTTGTCCGTTATGGCACGGTCCAATAGTCTAGTGTCGAGCTATAAATGCTTTTTGACCCGTCCGTAGCAACAGTCGAATGGATATATCGGTCCCAATGGCTATATTGCTTCGCCATGGTGAAGTGCCATGTGTCGTTGTTCTGATATCCTGGCGAAGCTTCAATTATGCAAATTTCTTTCTTCCAAGTTCCCTCTGGAATCCTCTGTAACTTTTCAATATTAGCCCTCTTTTTACTTATCTTTCTAGCCTTCTTTTGAGTGAGCTTCAACTCAGTATGTCTTTTTCCATTCTAATTCTCATCGTCTTTTAACATAGTCAATGTGTGTTGTTGAGATTCTTTCATAGGATTCATGTGTAATACCTCTTCTTTATCTAGAGTAATTACTTCAATCTTCTGTGGGTCTTCTAGTGTTCTTGTAGCTTCGATATCAAGGTCTCTAGTGTCAAATAGCTTCGATCTATTCTCCTGTTCTTCAATCAATTGTGTGATCTTTCTGGTCATGAAATCTTTTAATTCTTATTTCTTCTGCTCCAAAACTTCTTCTTCTTCCTTCTGTATGGCTTGATCTCTATCAATCCAAGGTTTTCCTATTAATATGGTAAATGGGGCGTTGTCCTCAATAAATTGAATAATCTCAAAATCTTCCTTTGTCGAAGTTCCATTTGTATTCATAGGTATCTGAGCGAGCCTCCCACACGGGTTTACCAGTTTTCCTCTGAATAACCCTATTCCTCCTAATGAAGGAATCATAGCAGGTCTCCCTATATCTTGCCAAGTTCTCTATGTCATGATATTCACCTATGTTTCCTCATCTATAACACAATCAATGTCGAAGTCTCCTATTCTTGCTTCAATGCATTCTTTTTCTTTGAAAATCTTTGATAATCTGACATGTTGGTGGTCATTCAGGGTTTATTTTATCTGTTGCAATGCTTTCTTTGATTCTTCCTAGGGTTCTGCTATAGCCTCTGGATCTGCCTTAGGGTTTTCTTGATTCAAATTCATTCCTTCAAGCTTAGCAATCATTCTGGGGAAATCCAACACTTCATGGTCCATAGCTTTGCAACAAAGATAACTAGGTCTTCTCCCAGAGCATTCTTTAGCAAGATGTCCCAGTTTTCTACAACTGTAACAGAGGGTTAATCCTCTCTTTCTTTTAAATGATCCCCATCTTCTCCTGTACTGCACACTAGGATCATTGGAGTTAACCTGCAACAAATTATTTCTAGGATCCTACATCCATTTGTTAGTCCAAACATTCTTTCTATGCATAGGTATAACATATCTTTCACTATTCTTATCAGATCTATTCATATCAAACCTTCTTTCATCTATTAATTCCCTAGTTTTCAAACTAGGATAGACTCCATTAAACATACCTAGATCCATACTCTAGAAACAAAAATTTCCTCTTATCTTACTTCTACAGAGCACAAAGCTTTCAGATCTAAAACTTTTAACTATTCTTATCTTTATCAGAGCACAAAGCTTGCAGATCTTACCTATTTTAATCATACGTTCTCAATTTTACCTTTCTTAGAGCACAAAGCTTCCAGATCTTGCTTTTTTGTTTCAAATCTAACCTCCTTTCTTCAGATCGGGCATCCTTCTTTAGCACAGATCTTTATAAATCGAGTAGGACATTGCGCACTAGGGCACAGAGCTTTCACAATCCTAGGTCGAATCTTTGCACAAAGATTTTTCTTTCTCAGTTCCCAGCAATCATAGTTTCAGGTATCGACAACATAACCATTTTTTGGCACAGGGGCAGACCTAGGGTTCAACGCTACAACATTGCACCAGCAAAACCTTAAATACTAGCCCTTTCGGCAACACCTACGAAGCAGATGAAGTCTCACCCGAGGTAGAGGCAGGGGTGGTTGTAGGAATCAAGTGTCTACAACCTTAGTTGGGACATAGATATGTGATTATACAACTTAATAGAGCACTTAGCACCGTCAATTCCACAATATGCAATCAATAAACACTTCTCTTATAAAATAGAGCTTCACAACATTCACATTGACCTAATATATTTAAGCACTTAGCGTCAATAGATAGGTCAGATCTAGAAGATCGGCACTCAGCACATTCATATAGATCATATCTAACATTCTCATACATCATTAGCACTAAGAATACGCATATTTATCTAATCATCTCTAAGCACTTAGCAAAATAAGATATAAACACATCCAGACAAGCACAAAGCAAGACAACACAGTGTTTATGTGGTTAACCCCCACCCTGGGGCTACTTCCACCAACTCTTCTTCTTTATTGTCTTCAGTCAATTGGTTACAAGCACGAAGACATCAAAACCCTTACTCTGCACAGGACATAAGATATGTGCAGCTCGCTAGATCCTTCTTCCTTGTGTTACAACACTAAGCCCTCCACAATCTGCTACAAGGACCTGCACTTAGCTCTGCAAGTCTCTTACAATCATGCACAAAGCACTTACATACTCTACTTGCACTTAGCATACCTTCACATCACATAGATGCACTATTCGACTTCTTTCTTACATTGCCTATCCTTCTATTTATACATACAAAATAGGCCTAAACATGGGTAAACCCATGGGCCGACATCCCATTCCTATTACATATTCCCAAATACCCAAAAAGGATCCAAAAGTGGGTCGAGATCCCGTGATCTCTGCTTCGTCTTGCGCTCCTCCTTCGACAGGTTGTCGAAGTCCCAAAATAGGTCAATATGACCAAGAATCTCCCAAAACTTGGTCAAGGGCCAACAAGGATCGCATACTTGATTGCATAATAGGAGAATAGATCGAAGCTATTTAAAACCAGAGACTTGGATGTCGAAATTGGAAGAACACAAGAAGACTCACAAAATACTGAAGAACCTACCCTAGATAGAGAATAAGTATTTCCCTTGAATCCTAGTTAAGAATCTCAACAACGTGAAGTTACTATTACAAGAGGAGATAAGAATCATAATGGAAAGAGGAATACCAATATGAAGCTCACTGGAAAGAAGGCTAGAAAAATAAGAAAGAAGATATCAAATATCGAAAAGTTACAGAAGGTTCCAGAGGGAACTTTGCAAAAGGAAAATTTGCAAAACTCGAACTTCATCAGTATATCAGAACATCGTCACATGACACTTCACCATGCTGGAGAAATATATCCATTGGGAACAGTATAACCATTAGACCGATACCTCGAATGGGTAGAAAGGAATTTATGGTCAGAAAGCCTGCCATCAGACTATTGGGACCGCGCCATAATGAACCAAACTGAATTAATGAAGGCTTCTCACCCGTTGGAGAGATATGTTTCCTAGTTATCTACTTATTCCATTGAACCTTGCACTGAGAACACTTTTTCCAACTGTGATTATTTGAGCCCATAGATTAGTTGATTTCGCACAATGATCATCGCGTTATCACCATCTATCCCGTTGCATTGAGTATTTATTCTTCAAACCTGATATATTCAACCTCGAACGTGTATGTCCGAAGAACTTAGTGCAGTCGAAGAGTCTTTGAAGGAGGTATTCATCGACCTCATGACTAAAAGAGTAATGTCTAGAAGAGTAATTTATGTGGGTATACAAGCTTCGTCGATGAGAGGAGTGCAAGCCTCTCTGTCGACTGCTCCCAAATCCGGACCATCCCAACCAACAGTAGAAAAGAGAACCAAGCACAGAGATGACCTAGAAAATGTGAAGCTAATCCTGACCATATTACCCGACTACATCCTGCCTCTGGCCAGCATGGTGAGTCATGATAGTTTGCCTAGATATTTTGAGTACACCATAGTTACTGTGTACCTCCCGAAGGGGATACGCGCAGTTCGAGTGTAGCAGGACAAGATCGCAATGTTGAAGTTTAGTGACTTCAACTTAGGAGACCGCAAGAACCATAGTATTCTCACCCTGTATAAATACTTGACCAAGACGAAGGGGAAGAACTTGAAAACAATCCCCCAGTCATGGACGATGAACCTCGTGCAGTCCACCCTGTTGAATGTAATGAAAATCCCACACTTTGGAAGGCACTAGGAAGTTAACGCCTGTGTCAAGCTCCTACTTTCATGTTACCATGGCGGCTACTTATGGCTAGACCATCGTATCACATTCGATCCGACATTGATTCATAGGATCACTGGATTGAGTATGTAAGGACCCGACCCACAGGACTACTATCTAGGGAAAGCCATAGATCGTGTGTTAGCACAGAAGATCAAGGATACATACGACGATGTTTATAAGGGGACACCAGGATACAAGGTAGCTTCCATCTAGAATGGTGCAGTGCGCCTAGCATGCCAATTAATCACAGGAAATATAGTAAGGAAGAACAAACCCACACATGTCACTGGATTTTTCATTGACCTCGCAGGGAAATTCGTGGAATGCATACAGATGAACTGGGTGAAGTACCTAGTTAATCGGTTGGAATTAGACTACTGCAAAGCACAGGATCAGGGCTACGAGTTCCACTTTAGCTGGGTCCTGATCCTCATCGCATTTTTTGCTTGGGAGATGCCAAAAGGTGTGACTTCCCAGACATTGAGCAATTTGAGCCGCTTATTGCGAAGTTCACCACGCTCTGGTACTCGAGCGACATGGGAAAACAGTGGCAGTCGAATGCAGTCTTTCACACATACTATCTCCAGCTGAAGAGGGATATCAAAGATGAACCTCACATCATGTTGAACACCCTATAGTGGTATTGACCCCTCATGAAGTTCCACGTAGATCGACACTTCATGTATATTACTGCGTGAGAAGATGAACATAAGGAAGGAGCTTCAGTCATACTACAAGCTCATAGAAGAGGACCTCAAGGAGATAACTAAGGACTTGTCAGCAGACTTCCTTATCCCCGCTGACCCTATAGAGATGTATGATCCCAAACTTGACATCCCGAAGGGCGCTCACAAAGAACATGACACACCCAGAACCAACAGAAGGAAGAAGATCGAAGAAGTCCAAGACTTAAGTAGCACCTTAGAAAATATTGCTTCAGTATCACCTGGCCGAGGGGGTGATGAAGAAGTAGAAGAGATAATTGGAAAAGAAGATGAGTAGAAGTAAGGTGAAGTAACACTTCCTAGAGATGAGGATGATCCCTTGACGAAAAGGAAGGTTTCTCCCCTGAAACCCTCTTCTTGGAAGAAATATAGACCCACCTTGACTAAGATGAAGACTGTGCTCACTGTCGATGACTTTGACTTCATCATCACAACTATAAACGACGCCTCGCAGGAAATTTTGTAGAAAGAAGAATCCAAGAAGGAGGATATTTATGATAGAATTGAGGTCGAACTTTGAGGGGTACAGCAGGCCCTTCAGTCTAGTCGTGCAGTTTCCACTGCGCCCCTACCATCAGGAGAACTAGAGTTAGGAGATGAGACAGCCCAACTTCGTCGACTAGCTGATGCGACCAAAGCTCACCTTCATTGCACATAAGAAGAAACTGAACAACCCATCCAGGCCTTGAATCAAGTGCAAGAAGTAATCATAGAACAATGTCGACTTGCAGAGAAGGAGAAGGTTGCTCTCCAGACAAAGTTTGAAGAAGAGAAAGCACAGATTCAGCAAGAAAAAGAACAGTTTCTCGCAGAGCAACTCGAAGTGAAAGAAGCAGTCAACAGAGCACTCTACTCTGTGACAATATTAGATCCAAAGGCATAAGACCGAGTCAATCATCAAGTAGAGCAGCTCGTGTAAGTTATATAGCAGCTACAGCAAAGAATAGCATACTTAGAGCTCCGCACAGTGCCTGACACTCCGCAGGATGTAAGGGATCAAAGAGAATCAACTGCCCGAAGCACAGTTGAAAGAATCAAGGCCCTCACCATGGAATGAAAGCAACTAAGTGATCGCAGTGCCCAGACTTATGAGCAACTCACTGAGAATACAGAATTGAAGGCACTGGAGTCACATCTCTAGGAGGCGAAGAAGCAAGAAGAAACAATACATGCGCAGTTGAAGCCTCTGTCAGTGGTTGAAAGGATGAAACGATCCCAAGAGTAGCGTACTGATCAACAGAAGGTCCACACCATTCAGAGAAGAGTCATGGAAGTGACTCAGAGGCTCCAACCTATAGAGGATGTTGCTTTCCAACTATTCGCATAGATCGAAGGTCGAGGAGCAGAACTAGAGCAAGTCATCACTGCAATTGAAAAATGCCTACAGGTACCTATCAACGAAGCAGTCATCCAAGAGTTCATTGAATAGGAGGTCGTGGCACAACAACAAGTCGAAGCAGCTCGAGCCAAGCTCGAGGCTTTTGATGCAAAGATACCCAAATCAGAGTGACTCGAGATGAGTCATAGGTGAGTGTTGGGGGCCTTTTGGCCCTTGACCAAGTTTTGAGGATTCTTGGTCATGTTTGACCTATTTTTGGGACATCGACAAGTTGTCGAAGGAGAATCACAAGACGAAGCAAATATCGTGGGATCTCGACCCTTTTTAGGGATTTTTGGGTTTTGGGCTTATGTAACGAGTATGGGAATGCGACCCATGGGTTTACCCATGTTTAGGCCAAATTTCGTAATGTATAAATAAGTAGCTAGGCGATGTAAGAAGAGTTCAGTGTGCTAAGTGATAAAGTTCGATCTATGTGATCGAAGAGTTGTAAGTTGTGCTAAGTGCAAGTAATAGTTGTAAGTGCTTTGTGCATATTGTGTGAGACTTCAAAGCTAAGTGCAAGTGACCGTAAAAGACTATATGTAGGCTTTGCGTTGTAACCTAGCTTGGGGAAGGAGGATATAGAGAAGAGTGCCCAGATCTCCTATCCTCTACGAAATTGATATTGAGGTTTTGTGAATGTAAGAATATTGAAAGAAGTTAATAAATAAGACAAAGAGTTGGTGGACGTATCCCCAGGGTGGGGTCAACCACGTATATCATGTGTTGTGAATGCTTTGTGCTTTATGGTTTCTCTCTTGTTTATATGATTAAATGCTTAGTGTGTTGTTAGATGATGAATGAATCTAATATGGTAGATTAGTGATGACTAATGTGAGTGAATGTTAGATCTGATCTATGTTAGTATGCTTAGTTCTTGACTCTATTGAATCTATGGGAATGTTGCACATATTTACTATTAGGGTTTAACTGCGTTGTAGACTAAACTGGGTATTGATGAACTATAACTGCTAAGTGTTATGTTAAGGTGTTACAGTCACAAATCTATGTCCCAGCTAAGGTTGTAGGCACTGGAGTCCTACAACCACCCCTGCCTCTACCTCGGGTGAGACTTCATCTGCTTCGCAGGTGTTGCCAAAAGGGTTGGTAGTTAGGGTTTTGTTGGTGCCATGTTGTAGCATTGAACCCCAGGTATGCCCTTGTCCCAACAGGGCTGCTTGACCTCCTAGTATTGGATCTTTCAAAATACTGAGTCGGAGCGACTCCTTGGGTCCCTACAACACCTAAAACCACTCTACACATACACACAGGTCCTTTTCTCAAATGACCACAGCTATGACCGTGGGCCTATTTCTCCGCTATTCAGACTTTGGGGATATACTGAACTCCATCTTTGACTTTTCCCGAATTGATTTTCTCCAAATCTCCAGACTCCCACCACTCATATTCTAAGATACGTCGGCCCCATTATGGTTCAGGTTTCGCAAATTTGCGAAACTCTATCACTCTCATTCACAAACCTCGAGACTTCTGATTTCCAAATTCCTTTATCCATTGACAGGTGTTCCTTTCACGATCAACGACAGAGGTTGAATCACAACTTCGGACTTCGCGATTCTTCTTTTTGCAAGCCTCCAAACTTCCCAAACTCTGAAGTGTCAAACCACCTTATGGATACCCTCCATGTAGCGCTCCTAGATCTGACAGTCTAGAATCATTTATCTCCCTCCAAAATGAATCTCTTCCATTGATTTCAGTGAAGACTCTAGGGACTTCTCTCCTCGAATAATTTCCACCGCTCTCCCTCCTTAGCTTTACTTCTTCTACCTTCTCTCATTCCTCTTAACACCCTCTTCAACTCTTAGTTGAAATCTTGATTTGTGCACACCTTGCAACAAATCCTCTTCCACAGTCGACTCCTATGTCGATGACTTTACACTCCTTCTGATTATTCTCCAACCACTTTTGTCTATCGTGAATGAAATCACACTACTTCTCCTGAGCTTTCGAATCTGAAAACTCTGTCACGCACTCCTTGTGGATGTCAATGCACTGTTTGCACACATACAAGTTCTCGTTATCTCTTATGAGCTTTGAGTCGAGACAAACTCGGTCACGCACTCTTTGCAGACACTATCCACACCTTGCACTCGCTCAATGAAGAGAAACAAATGAAACTTAGTTACTCTTCACAATTACTAATACATTCAACAATGCAAATGCGGTCATGGATACAAGAAAAAGAAATAACAGAGAATTGAAATTAAACAGAAGGTATATCATTCATTCATACAGACACATAACAACCCTCTTTGGGAAAATATTCCTCTGTTATATTCATTCAAATGAAACTTACATACATTCATACAATATTACTCTGTATCTCCCAACTCTTGACTTACAATGACAATCTACACATTAGATTCAACAACCTCTCCTCGACAACAATACAAATATTTATACAAAGGGACTCTCTTGAGTTATTCCCTCCAACTACTCTATTCTATCCTATCAGAATTAAATGCTAGCAACTACTTAACATTTATTACAATAAATATCGAGTTGGACAGATAAGAGCGCAAGCTCCAGATCTGTATTGCGATCCGTCTCATAAAACAAAATACATTCCCCACTAAGCTTATGTGATGGCTCATCCTACGATCATTAAAGATGTTCATAACTCAAATATCTTTGTCAGATATTACATTAATACACTGGTCTTTGAAATTCAAAACATTTCAAAGTATTGGCTAGTGTACCCAGCTATCTCTCGCTTGTGCTTTGCTGGCGATGCTCCTGCATCATACTCCCTTGGCTAAAAAAATTCATGGACTCCTATCCATGAGCTCCTGTGTCGATCTTCCATGCTTCTGGATATTCTCTTCACCAACCCAACTGGAATATTCTATTGGTTGTCCTTTCCACTTCACCAAATATTCAAAATACGTTTTCCTTTTGGTCTTCTTACCAACTCGCTGATCTACAATCTTTTCCATCTGTAGCTTCTCTGCTACAGACATTTTCTTCCTCCACTGAATTTCTCCTTGATATTATGACCCTCCATTTATATCTTCCCTGTATGGATACAGGTCTGAAATGTTGAATATGGTCGATATACCCACGTCTTCTAGCAGCTCTAACTCGTAAGAATTCTCACCAAATCTCCTCAGAATTTTACACGGCCCTATCTTCTTTAGCTTCAACTTATTGTATGTTCCCCTCAGAAACCTTTCCTTCCTTAGATGTTCTAGGACTTGATCTCCAACTTCAAATTCAAGCTTTCTCCTATTTTGATCATCTCTGCACTTATATTCATTGCTGCTCTTCTTCAACTGCTCCTTGATCTAATTGTGAAGTCCCTGCATCTCTGCAGCAAAGTCTTTGGCTCCAACTCTTCTAAACTCACTCTGCTTCATATATCTCAACTCTGAAACTCCACTTGGATTTATTCCATACACGATTTGAAATGGAATTTTCCCAGTGATTCTGTTCACTGAGTCATTATATGGAAACTTGTCTTGTGCTAGAATCTGATCCCAATGACTATGATGTTCAGTGACCAATCTCCTCAGCAAATATCCTAAGCTTCTATTCACCACTTCGGTCTATCCATCCATTTGTGGATGATATGAAGAACTAAAATATAGCTTTGTCCCCAACTTTTTCCACAACATCCTCCGGAAATGACCAACAAATTTGGTATCCCTGTCTGAAACTATACTCCTGGTCAATCCATGGAGTCTCACAACTTCTTTGAAAAACAAATTCGCAACATGCGTTGCATTACTGGTCTTCTGGCATGGGATAAAGTGTGCCATATTCGAAAATCTATCCACCACCACAAATATGGAATCACTTCCTCTTTGTGTCCTTTGAAATCCCAACACGAAATCCATGCTTATTGCATCTCGAGGCATCTCTGGAATAGGAAATGGCTGATACAACCTAGTGTTATGCTTCTCCCCCTTGGCATACTGAAAAACCTTACAATTTTTCTCAAATATCTTTACCTCCGCTTTCATACCTGGCCAATAATATGAACTGTTTAATTGGGAAAATGTTTTGTCATGGCCAAAATTTTCGACTAGATCTCCACTATGTTTTTCCTTCAGTGAATTCTCACTCATCGAGCATCTTGGTATGCACAATTGGCACCCTTTGAACATCAACCCATCCTGAATGAGATATTCATCCCACTGGCTTCTGTCTCTGAGTACAGGATTTGCACATGCTTCATATGCCTCTCCAAAATCTGGATCACTGTGGTACATTTCCTTAAGGTAGTCAAACCCCAAGGTCTTGATTTTAAATTCTTGTAGAATCAAAATTCTCCTGCTCAATGCATCAACAAACTTATTATCATTTCCAAAAATATGTTTAATGACAAAAGTGAAATTTTGCATAAACTTTATCCACTTGGCATGTCTCTGGTTTAACTTCTCCTGTCTAGTTATGAATTGAAAATCTTGATTGTCACTATACAAAACAAACTCCTCTGGTAGGAGATAATGACTCCATTTCTTCGAGGCTTGAATTATGGAATAGAACTCTTTGTCATATGTGGATTACTTATTTTTGGCTTCATTCAGCTTCTCGCTGAAATATGCAACAGGTCTGTTTTCTTAACTTAATACTGCTCCAATCTGTTTTCTTAACTTAATACCGCTCCAATTGCAACTCCACTCGCATCACATCTTACTTGAAATGTCTTTCTGAAGCCCAGTAATACCATAATCAGTTGTTCTGTTATTTTCTCCTTCAATATGTTGAAGCTCCCCTCAGACTTTGTCCACTTGAAAGACTTGTGTCTTTTCTTCACTGTATCCATCATTTGAGCACTAATCCCACTAAAATTGTTGAAGAACTTCCAATAGAAACTTGCTAATCCATGGAAGCTTGTGACCTCAAAGATATTCTTCAGTGACGACCATTCTCTGATTGCTTTCACCTTTTTGGGATCCATATTCAATTCGTTTGAATAAATCACAAAACCCAAATATATGAATTCTATCTTAATGAAAGAAGACTTTTTCATACTAATCAATAGCTTCTCTTGCTGCAACCTCCTCATCACCAATGTCAAATGTCTCAAGTGCTCCTCCTTAGTTTTTATAAAGACCAGTATATCACCCAGATATACAATCATGAACTTACCAATGAAATATTTTAACACTTCAGTCATCAGCCTCATAAAATTACTCGGGGCGTTCGTTAAGCCAAACAACATAACAAGCCATTCATACAACCCCTCATTTGTCTTGAATGATGTTTTCTACTCATCACCTTCTCTCATCCTTATCTAGTGATATCCACTTTTCAAATCTATTTTTTAAAAATAGTTGGCCCCACTCAGGCAATCCATCAAGTCATCCATCCTTGGTAATGGAAATCTGTATCTAATGGTGATCTTGTTTATGTCCCTCGAGTCCATACACATTCTCCATCCTCCATCCTTATTTGGACTTAATATAGTTGGCACTGCACATGGACTCAATCTTTCTCTGACCAATCCCTTGTCTAATAAATCTTGAACCTATATCTTCACCTCTTCATTCTCCTCAGGTGTCAACCTGTATGCATCTTTATTCAACATGATTTCTCCTGGTATCAATTCAATGTGATGGATGATACTTCTAATAGGTGGTAGTGAGTTTGGAAACTCATCCACTACAATGTCAGCAAAATTCTCTAACAGTTATTGAAATTCCTTAGGTAAATATTCCATTGAAGTACTGGTAAGGATAACCCTCGTCTTCCTCACTACAGCAAACTTCATCTCATGTTCCTTCTTTACTTCGTTCAAGAGTTCCTTACCACTCATGAGAAGTATGCTCATGATAGCTTCATCCTTCACCTTCTTTTCCTCAATTGGCAAAAATATGTGTGTCCTACCATTCTTCTCTAAGGTGTAAGTATTGTGAAAAGTCTGCAGCACGCACTACTAGTTGTTTCTTCTGGGGAATTGTATACTCACTAGGTGCCATTCTTGTTGACGGGAACTGGACTATTTCTATGAAGTGGTCATCGATCTTTCTGATGGCGAGCATTTGTGCATCCGGCAGTGTATCCTCCAGACTGGTGGGTTCTTCTCCATGTTCCAACCTCGATAAGTGGTCAGGGCCCTTGTTCATTCTTCCTGGTTTAACTATGATCTCAAAAGCATATTCTTGAAACAACAGAAGCCATCTACATATTCGCCCCCCCAACACTAGCTTGTTGACTAGGTACTTCAATGCAGAGTGATCTATGAACATTTTAAAGTGTCCTCCCAATAAGTAGTGGCAGAATTTTTGTAGCACATACACCATGGCCAATCCTTCTCTCTCTGTGGTGGTGTAGTTAATTTCTATTGTGGATAACTTCCTTCTAGCAAAGGCTAATGGGTGATCGATGTCTCTTGTTCCCGGTTGTGCTAACACAGCTCCTAAGGCAATGGATGACACATCGACATGCACATGAAATTCTTTGCTCCAATCTGGAAAGACCAGAATGGGCGCAGTGACTATCTTCTGCTTCAGTGTATCGAAGCTCTACTGACATTCATCTGTCCAACCAAACTGGCAGTCCTTCTTCAGCACCTTCTCCATTGGTGTTGTAATTTCAGCATAGCCTTTAATGAATTTCCTGTAATAGCCAGTGTGTCCTAGCACAGTGCGCAGTTGTTTAACTGAAGTCGGAGGTTGCAAATCAACTATAATTGCAATTTTAGATGGACCAACCAGCAATCCCTGCTTGCATACAATATGGCCTAATAACACTCCAAATGGTGAGAAGAATATGCACTTCTTCAAATTTAAAGAAATTTGACACTGCCTGCATTTATCCAACATTAGACTTAGACATTCAATATGATTTTTCAGCAAACTAAACACAGTCCAGTCATCAAAATAGGCTTCTAAAAATTTATGTAGAAATTCTTTGAACACTTCGACCACCACCCTGGAAAACATGGTTGGGGCATTCTTTAGTTCGAATGGCATCACTGTATATTGGTATGATCCCCATTCTGTGGAAAACGTGGTCTTGTGGCGGTCCTCCTTGGCAATCTGAATCTGATGGTATCCTGAAAATCCATCTCTAAAAGAATATACCTCCTGGCCTCCTACGTTGTCTAATATTTTGTCAGTGAATGGTGTAGGGAAAGGGTCATGCAAACAGGCATCATTCAGTTTCCTGAGGTCTACACATATCCTAATTTTTCATGTCTTCTTGTCTTGTACCACCATAGGGCTGATCCACTCTGATTCTTCAACAGGTTCAATAATCCCAGCTTCCAGCATTCTGTCGAGCTCAATCTTCACTTTATCCTTGTATTTTGGGTTCAATCTATAGGGTCTTTGCTTGACTGGCTTCACATCTGGTTTCAAAGGTATTATCATCTCTCCCATAGGTCCTTTGATTCCCTTCATATCAGTGAACTTGGTTGGAAACAAGTCCTAATATTCATGCAATAGCTCTGTAATCTTGTCAATGGTAGCAGCATCCCAATAATCTCCGACATTGGCAAGCTTCAGTGTCTCCTCTGTTCCAATATTGACCTTTTTTATCTTTATTGGCTGACCAATAAATGGTAGCCTAGCTCTTGGTCCTTCCACATCTCTTTGGCCTTCTGTTTCAATGATGTTTATCTTCCTGGGATCATCATCGTCATTGGCATTGATGTTGTAGCAACCCTGCAATTTCTGGAGAGGCACTGTGCATTCGTCCTCTTCTTGTTCCATAGGGGGGCTAGATGCCTCTTCGAATACTTTCTAACTCACAATCTGTAATTCTTGGTCTACTTAAGAGTATTCACTCTCAAATAGAAAGGTGGTGATAAAATTTTGAATCATACCTTCCCAATCTGTAGTGACAAGGCGCAGCTCCACTTGAAGGTACCAGTTGATAGGGGTCGTGTCTTGTGTGTTAATGAATCTGTGCACCCATTTCTCTTGAGGAATGTCGCTCCAGGCTTCTTCGCAGCTTCGCACATGGTCCTTTGGGAAACTTCAATCGGTATACCTTACTTCGTAGCTTACTGCTTGTGCTGAGAACCATGTTGTCATCAAGGTTCGGCATTGTGTCCAGTTTGTGATGTTGCTTTTATGTGTCCCCCACCATCTCGTTGGTGTAGCTTTAAGGGCCTCATCCATTGCCAACAATAGTTGTTGTGTTGGTACACTTGTTTCAAAATCTGATAGGTGTTGGTTGTGGAGCCTGATTATCTTCCTGATTTAGAGGTCTTTTACTTTCAGTCGTGTTTATACCCCATGAAGTATTTACACCCCATAAGTATGTACACTCTTCCACGCAGGGGAGTGCAGAGGGGGGGTACCCCCT
>JZKD02S1674999.1:340876-384819 GCA_000966675.3 Picea glauca
CTAGTAAAGAGATGATTTGGTTACAAAGGTTTATGGAGGAATTGGGAAAGAAGCAGGAGAACAGCAAGTTGTACTGTGACAGTCAGAGTGCCATTCACCTTGCAAAGAACTCAGTGTTCCATTCGAAGACTAAGCATATACAGTTGAGGTACCACTTCATACTATCTGCCTTGGAAGATGGACAATTGAAGCTGGAAAAGATACACACTAGCCAAAATCCTGCAGACATGTTAACAAAGGGAGTAACCAAGGAGAAACTGAGTTCCTGCTCAGTTTCAGTTGGTCTTCAAGAATGAAGATGAAGATGAGAAATTTACCAAGTCCAAGAAGGTTCAGAGTCCATCATATACAGCAGTGGTGGAGTTTTTGAGATCAATCTCCAAGTGGGAGATTGTTGGTTTTGGAGCCTGATTATCTTCCTGATTTAGAGGTCTTTTACTTTCAGTCGTGTTTATACCCCATGAAGTATTTACACCACAGAAGTATGTACACTCTTCCACGCGGGGGAGTGCAGAGGGGGGGTACCCCCTCTGCGGGGTCCGGGGGGGCTATCCCCCCAGCCGGGGGGTCTGGGGGAAAGCGGGCCCCCAGCGGGGGTTCGGGGGCGAAGCCCCTGAAGAAAAAATTGCCTTGTAAAAGTATATTGTAATTTCATTGTAAATATGGATCGTTCATTATAAGGTCGCAGATCTGACGGTAGAGATTATGTTAGGGTTTTTTTCCCTAGAAGGCAACCCTTTTTTATGAGGGAAATGTATCGTGGCTATGGATGGTGGTGAATATTGTATTCTGAGAGAGGAGACTGTGAGAGAAAGAAGAGGAAGTTACAGCGGATTTTGTTGTAGGTTGTATCCCTTCATTTGTTGGATAATAATAAAGGAAGGACCTGGCGATTTCTCTGGTGGACGTAGCCCACACTGGGTGAACCACGTAAATTTGTGTCTCTCTTGTATTGTGTGTCTTCTATGTTTTGTTTATGCATTTGTTTTATTTTATTGCTCCGCGGTCCTGTTTTTCTAACAATAGGAAGGCTTCTAAAGGGTTCAGACCATCAAATGTGGGTAGGTTACTTACTGTTGTGTCGATCCAGCAAACTTCTCTGGTTAATCTAGCACATCTTCTGGTAAATACTTCATACATCTGGTTCTGCCAGTTCTCCAGCACTTCTTCTGAATCTAATGAACATGCATTGTCACTTCGCCAGCTCAGATTCCCATTGGTTGTAGGGTTGATGTAATCTTGTTGTCTGGTTGTCAGTTTGTAGATGTTTTCCAGTTTGTATGCATGGTCTTCTTCTCTGATGGGCTCTTTGTAATGTTGACCCTCATATGGATCTAAGGGTACGATGACCCTAAGGCCATCTCTTTCGAATGTCATATGTATTTTCTTAAAATCAACAATAGTAGAGTTGTTGAAGGCCCAATCAATTCCTAACAATGTAGGGTGAGGACAATTGTCATCAACAATTTCAATTACCTCAAAATCTACAAAGGTTCTAACTTTTTCGATGTCCACAGGGACATGCTCCAATCGTCCAAATGGGTTGACATCTTGTTGATTGGCCATGCGAATCCTGATAGGGGAATAGATCAGCTTGGGTTTTCCAATCAGTGCCCAAGTTTGCTTCATCATGACATTGACCTCCAACCCTAAGTCAAGGACCACATAGTCTATATCATACTCTCCTATCTAAGCATTCAAATGTAATTCTTTATTTGTCCTTCTCTTCTTGCCAATCTGGTGTACTTCCCTATTCAGTAAGGGGTCTACCTTTCCTAGCTCATATTGCCTGATTAAGTTTTGTAGCTCTTGTACAACGTTCTCATCCTGAATTAACTTAAGACAAGTGTACAAAAATTTGATGAGCTTACTTACCTCTTTTACCTCTCTCGGTGAAGCAGACTGATCGAATACCGGTGGCATTCCATATTCTCTTACTTCTAGCCATGTTCTTGATGATGAGCCTTGATCCCTTCTGAATTCTTTCCTTGCATCTTCAAATGTTAGTCTTTCTTTCTTGGCATCAAAATTTTGAGTCTTCTCCACAGCTTTTTTGACTCCTAAGTCTTATGTAGTCTTTCCCTGGGTCACTCGATCTTCTCCTGTAACAGTGCCTCCTCGAGTAATAACAACAACTCTAGGGTCTTCTCTGTGAGGTTAAGCATATATTAGTTGCACTTGCAGGTTCTGTTGAGGTCCTCGTCTTTCCTGAAGCTTCGCTAGTAGTATAGGGCAGTCCTCAATGATATGCTCAAAAGAGTTGCAATAACTGCAGGTGGTGCAAGGGTTCTGACAGTCCCTTTCTAGATGCCCTGGCTGTGCACAGTTGTAATAGATTATTTGTCCTCGGCCTCGACCCATTCCTCCTCCTCGTCCCCATCCTCTGTATCCACCGCGAGGATTGAGATTTCCTCTTCCTGGGGAGTTATACTATGCATTGTTTCCTTCTTGATGCACTTCACCTTGAATCTTGTATATGTCTCTTGCTCTTTCATGCATAAGGTAAAAGGCCCTAAAATATCTGTCATCATGCCCTACTGACTTACAGAATGTGCAATATAAGTTTGTGGGTGTCTGAACATAGTTATGCATATAGTAGCACTCACCGGGGCGATGTCAATTTATGCATACTTCGCACCAGGGTAATGTGACTTGCTTCAAAGGGCTCGAAGCTCCTGAGGCCAAATATTCATGAAATGCAAGGCAGTGTTCCTTATCATGGCCCTCTGATCTGCATCTGACACACCAGATGTCTTCTCTTTTGTCATTTCCCTTATCCTTTTTTATGTCTTCGACCTGTAAAGACAAACTGGTCAGCTAGCTCAAGATCTGGCTCATACCTGAGTTGGATTCTCCCATAGGGGCTGATTCAAGCTTCATGGTGATCTTCAGTGCCTCAAACTATGAAGCAATTTTCTGTTGCATCAGAGGAACTCTGATGTGTGGTAACAACGCAGCGATGAACCATTCTTTGTTCTATTCATCTAGGATATTAAAAGTTAATCGGCATGTTAAGGTCTTGAATCTCTGATTGAATTCCTAGACAGGTTCAGCAACCTGATGTTTGATCTCCTTTAGCTATGTAATACATTGTGACTCTAATTTGGGTTTCTTGAATTCTGCAATCGATGCGTTCTTGATCTCATTCAATGGTTGGGGTTGTGCAATTCCTTGGACAAGCTTCATGTACCAGCTCAGTGTGTGATCTCTAAGAGTAGTGTTGAACTGGGTTCTTTTGACGGCCTCATCGGTGACATTCTTAATATTCCACACAGCTTCACATAGGAACCAGTGTTGATCTGGGTCTTTGGATCCATCCCCTCTAAAGATAGGGAACCTCATCTCATCTGCCATAGAGCTACCTGGGTTTCCTGTCTGAGTAGATGTTGAACTACTAGTAGTAACACTCTGAGGACTCTGGTGACTCTAATTACTCTAATTGCCTAGTGTTGTTGAAACAATAGGAGGGTTAATGATACTTACTTCAGTAGTCTGTGCAGTTCCTGAGTTTTCTGGCTCGTCCTGGCGAAGTTCTTGAGTTGCTCCTTCCTCTGGCCTAGAGGGTTCTGGATGTTCTTCATCTGTTAGATATGCCTCTTCCCTACTGTAGAAACCTTCTTCTCCATAGTTTTGCTTGAATAGGTTCTCAAGGTGAACCCCTTTAAACACTCTCCCACTACACGTATGTCCAACTTCTATGTCGCTGTCGTTGTCCGAATTTTTGAACATTATCTTTTCTAGCTTCAACCAATCTACTGTATCTTTAGAATGTTCTTCTCATGCAAGAGCATCTTGATTCTTAGCTTTAGAAAATGCAGAAATTTCCCTCTAGGTCCTTTGAAAAAGTATCTCTCAGCTTGGCTATATGACTCTACTCTGTCGACAGCAAATTCGGTGATATACCCTCCAATGGTATTATCAAACCAATGATCTATTGCTCTAGATACAACATTTTTTACTCTTTTAACCTTTTGGATCAACGTCGGCATCCAAACCACAGGGGGTCTAGATCTGATCTCGAACTGGGTATCAGCTAACCTATCCAACCACTCAAACAACTTCTGATGGATTCCTCCAAAGAAGATCTCGTGGATGTCGGTGAAAATGTATCTTTGTAGCCAATCTTCAGTACTCAGCTTAGGGTTCTTGTTTTGGGCTTCAGGGAAGTCCCTCTCTTGATCTTCTATCCACTTTTGAATCTTTGTCTTCGATGGGAACCACCTTGACATTCCCTCACAAAGATTCTGGTCCTGACAATGGAACCATTTGTTGGCACAAGGGCAGACCTGAGGTTCACTCCAAGAGCACACCAACAAGCCCTAGCTACTGGCCCTTTCAGCAACACCTATGAAGCAGATGCAGTCTCACCCGAAGTAGCTATGAGGGGGGTTGCAGGATAGAGATGTCTACAACCAGGGGAATATCAAGTGGATCTAGTACAACATCAACTCATTATGCATCTAACACTTATCAAACTAGATCTATCATGTGCAGCTATAGATCTGGTCTAACACAACAATGCAAATAACAATATAACAGTGACAGAGATTAAAGCAACAATCACACTCAACGCAAGATATACGTGGTTCACCCTCACTCTAGGGCTATGTCCACAGAACTGTGCTTATGATTTATTAAGGTAAAGCTTACAATTCTTGTCTACGCTCTCTGCTAGCAGATCTTTTTCTTCTTCTCTCTTTCTCTCCCCCTCCTATGCACCCAGCTGCAGGACTTGATCTTCACACCCAGAAGATCTTACAATGCCAGAAGGCTCTTACTCTCATCACTTCTCTCACTCACAATACAATATTCTCTCAATGAACAACAATCAATAACAATGCTCAACAACAATACCAACCCAACCTAGGTCCTCTCGACCTCTATTTATACAATATAGTCCCTCATCGACAGCCTTAGGTCGAGACCTAGGTGTCAAAACCCTAGATATACAAACCCTAGGTGTCTAAAACCCTAGGTCAACTTAACACTCTTTTCTCGGGCTTTGCCAGCCTATCTCTCCTTTCTTCCCGTGCAGTGCTAATGGTGGATTTTCCTGCTATCTGAGTTGTCCTTGATCCATATACCTTGCTTATCTGTCATCCCTGATCTCCTCATTCAATGGCTAGCTTTCTTGGGCTTCGCTCCTTCTTTTCTGCTCTTTTTCTTACTTCAACCCAGTAACAGTCACTGTGTCTCCCATGAAGTTCGCATTCTACCTCTTCTTCCTTGATCTTCACTTGATTCCATACCCAAGGGCCAACAGTGGGCTTCCAAGAATGGATGAGTTTGTAGCCATCTTCACGATTAAAATTATTGGGATGTTTTTCAATTTTTGTAGCTTTCTTAATGAGGCGATGTTGATGTCTAGGAATGTTCAAGGTCTAAGAGATAACATTTTAATGAGAAATCCTTCTTCTTTTTTTGAGAGGTGGTACTCCTCTTTAACAAATATAATACAGAAATATAGTAAATGCATGAGAAAGGACCATGCTAGTTCAAAAATGAATATTCACAATGGTAGATATTATACAATATTATCAAAGAGTTAAATGAGAAATGACACAAAGCAACATTTCCATCATAGCATAAAGTAAAGTAGGGCAAATCATTTGGTGAGATGAGAATTAAGGACCACATATGTAGAGAACTTAGCATGATCTTTCAATTAAAATTTAAACGGATTTTGATAGACACACACTTGAAATATCATGCTTAAAACTCTAAGTCTGTGATATCATTAGCTTTGTTCCCCGAATAGTTCTTTGGGAACCTAAAACAATACATAAATGTTTGAAAAGAGTTTATAATATTCAGAAAATAAATTGCATTAGTCCTAGCGGACTAGGATGGGACTCTCGTGGACCATATAATAGATGAAAAATACGTGGAGGAAAAGAAAAGATAGTTGGGAATCGATATTTGATATTCAGAGACCATGAAAAAGAAAGGTCAGATGACTGATGACTAAGAGGAATAAAAGGAGGCAAAATATTAATGAAAATGGTTACTCTACTTCCTCATATGGGAAAAAACTCTCTCTTTTATTTGCTTCTTGAGGATTTGTTTATATGTTGCTTGGTTGGAGGTTCTTTAATAGGTTTTAATTGCTTCCTAAGATTCGGGATCGATTATTCTAATCAAAACATTCATTAACAATTGTTTGATATACTCTCACATGGGTGCAACCATTAACTTCAGCTTGATCTTGAGATTGAACAGTACATCTTCAATATCCTTTAATTCAAAACCTAACTAATGGGTTATATCGGATTGATCTTCATTTTTGTTTACATATTGGATTAACCACTTTTCAACTTCTAATTGTGAAAATTCAGTTAGGTTGTTAAATTCATTGGACCATCAAATTTTAAGAGCTTCTAGATATCCTTCTAATTGATCCTTTGTTAGCAATATAGAATACATTATTAGATGTGGACCCTCCAACTCCTTTGTTAAATAAAAAAGTTTGAAAAACAAGTCACTTCTTTTTTAATTGATAACATCACACTCGGTAAGCATTTCCCACAAACATTTAATTATCCTTGACCAACATGCATTTATTTGTTTGAGTCAAAATTTTGATGGAAGATTTTGTTCCCTCCTATGGAAATCATTCATACTCAATATTCTAGCACTAAATGTATTGACAGCTTCCTTGTAGAAATTTTCATCATTTTCTAAATCATTTTAAAGATATTCTTCAAGATTTAAAATCCTTGTAGAAATACTAGTTGAACTAGTAGCCAATTCCTAGTCATCAAGGATTAGAGTAACCCTTTTTTTATGTTGTTTGCAACATATTTCCTAATGGTTGTCAATAAAATTGAAGCTCCTTTTAGTATTGAACTCGATTCTAGTGCATCTTCTAAAATATCAAGCAACCTAACAATAGATATTGGTTCAGAAAACAAGGGTTTAGGAAGCAAAGCATATTCTAATTATTTTATTCTCTTCTTCAATATTAACTTTGTATTCTCTTGTTCACTAACAAAATAGTTCAGAGAATCCTTTGTGGCCTAATGGAATTCTAAAACTTTAGATGGTTTTACTCCTACTACATCCATTTCAGAATTCCACTTTTTGTCACTTTTTTTATTCTTCAGGTTTACCTTTTCGATTTGCAATTTTTTGGAATTCTAGTTAAATGCATCATGATGCAAGGTAACATATTCTTATTCAAAAACTATTGGCTCTTAACAGGCTAATTCTTTGGTTATTTTTTTGTTTTCAATCAATTGTTGTTATTCACAATCAAGCACTCTGGCCATAGCATCGACCTCCACTTCTTAAGAACTAACTTCGCACTCTTGAGTCTCCCAATTTTCCCTTTCAAAAATATCCATTTTCCTTTTTTCACTTCCCAAAACTATATGTTGTTTTTCAATACCTTTTTTAGGAGGATCCTTATGTCCTCCATCACCATGACTTCTAGTAAGGGATTCCTTTTTTTCTTTATTATTACCATGAGTTTTGCTCCGAGTCATTGAAGTAATTTTTTGAGGAATATGGGGTGATCTTGGGTCATTATTTGTTGTATTTCATCATTTTTGTCTATATTGATCATTGGTACTAACAAAAGTGTTGATATCATCTTACAGGGGTAATTGGTGATTTTCAAGGAAATTTTCTTAAGGGTTTTGGTTATCCCCTCCCCCTTCATTTAATTGTAATAAGTTAATAAAATGTGACCCATAACCAATGGAAAATATATGAACCGAGAACAAACCATCAAGGTCAAATCCTTCAAATTCATGGATTTCTCTCATTTGAAAGGAATCAAAATAAATAGAAAATACATCTAGGTGAGAGTAATTTTAACAATAATATCTCCAACTTTTATAGGTAATGGAATGAACTGCTTTTTCCTTTTTTTCATTGAAAAGATTAGCCCAAGACCTATATTGTCTACATACCTCAACTATAAAGAATTTGTCACAAATATTGTAAGGGAGTAGAAAGGGTTTTCCTTGAAACCCATATAATATGATATATAGTTAAATTCATCTCAAAATTGAAAAACTCTCTTTCCAGTGAGAAAATGTGTAGCTTCTCTTGACAATATTTCTGTAGAAGAACTATTAATCATCTTCCTGAATGTGGATAGAAAAGCACTCTACACTTTGTAAAAATTGTAAGGAGCCTTATCTCTAGAAAGTACTGGATACCATAACTGTATTACATCCTTATTAAAATTTACACTTCTCGAACAGGGTAAGTCTTCAAATACATGGCAGAAAACTATGGCATAAATCAAATAAGAAGTCATATAAAACTTCTTTGTTCTGCAAAAACTTCTGAATTGAAAATATACTTCATTTGAAATAACACTCGCCCAATAGAAAAAGACATTCTCATGAATAGAATAATGTAGAACATAAAGAATATATTTCAGAACAACAGACGTGGAATCCTTCCCAACAATCCTTGCAAACAATCATGCAAATTCTTTGTATGGATATTTGAGTGAGCATACCTGAATTTGAGAAGAAACTCCACAATTACTAAGTGGCTCCATGAGAAATCTCTTTAAAAGGTCTGCTCTTCCATCAAGGGATTTCAAAAAGGTCTATGGACACTTCATAACCTTTGAACATCTTGTTCAGTGTTGGAAGTTGTAGCATTTTCCTGAAAACAGCTGGCGTGAGAGAGATCGGTGTCTTTTCTTCTGGTTGAATTAATCTCTACTAAGTGTTGAACTTGTCTATGCACCATAAAACTAATTATTTGAAGTTGAAAACCTCGAGGATACACCTAGCCTGTGCTACTCCAGAAGTCCAAACTTTGTTTGAGTTTCTATCCTCGGGTAAAAGTCTTGAATACCACTTATAAGCCTCATACCACTAGAAATCGTAGTCTTCATGTCCAAGGGTGATGATTATGTCTATTAAATATGGCTCTTTTCTCTTACTCGACATGTTTTCTTAGATTAATTTGGTGAATAGGTGGTGGTCCTGTTAAGGTAATATCTCTTATACCAAGGATAGAAATATTACTAAATTCACCACATATTTGTTGTAATATCATATGTCGATAAATTTAGTTTATTAATGTTAATTACAACTTGGATTTTAATTTATAGTGGATCTTTTAGAAAAATCGTTTCAAATAAATAACAGTATTAATCCAAATGTCTGACACTTGAAGTAGCAGTGGAGTTTTAAATGTTCTTCAAAGTAGTGCTTATGCATCAAGATTCATGGAAATAGTCTAAGTATGAAAATTGCATAATGAGTGATGCGAAGATATAAAAGGGGAACATGGAAATGTGGGTTGCAATATGTTCAAAAATGAAGTGGCGGAAGGTTTCCCACAGCCACATTTGTACATATTGAAAGTGTTGGTACAAGTTCTTTTTGGATTCTCTAGAAATGCGGGTTCATTTTGGAAAATGAAGGTTTCAATATGGTTAAAAATGAAGTGGCTCCCACAAAAATACTCTACAATAAATAAATTGAATAAGTATAGAGGGTGTGGGAAAAGATAGTGTGAATAAAGGGTAATGAGGAACCTAGCGAAAGGAAGGAATGAAAATTGACTAAGTGTAGACTTGCGGGAATGTAGGTTTGCAGGCTTACAAACTTGCAAGGATAAGGGAAAGATCCAAGTGGACATCGGTGGCCACCCACCTTTTCCAACTGGCTCAAAATATTTTTTTGGCAATTTTGGTAATTTACTATTTTTAGTAGTTTTTCGGGTTCTGAACTTCCAGAGCCATTTTGAGGCCCTAAACGGCGTTTTTTGGGAAAACGGGGAGCAATATAAAATTTCCTTTGATGTTTCTCACACAAAAATTGTAGTCCTCGGATAGATATTTCTAACGGTGTATCGAGCGCCCCAAATGGAGATTGTATGTAAAAGTTACGCCCCCGGGAAGTTGACGTATCAACTACCTTCATCGGGGCCCGCAAACCTTTTGGCTTTTCATCTTCTGGGGTTAGGGTTTTGGATTTTCCTTATGTTAAAAAGGCCCTTAGAGGGTCGTTGTAATAATCATATTCTTGTGAATGCGAGTAGTCATCACATCTCTTCTTAGAGATAAGCTGCCACCATTCTAGTGATTCTTTCACTCTGTATTTTTACAATCTCTGTACATTTATTTCATTAATAGAAATCATGTATTATTGTATCTCTGTGTTTATGGCTGCATCTCTGATACATTTTTGTTATATTATTGGATATCCGCAATATCTCTGTGCATTTCTTTATTATATCACCGCTCTCATTTCGTGTCGAAAATCATCCGGATCAGTGGTATCAGAGTAGGATGCTCTTGATCATTTTTTCAGTGCATGTCCCTGACGAGGTCCAAGTATAGAAAGTTGGGTCTCAATCTTGTCTCTCTTGAAGACAATCGCTCTCGCACACCCAAGAAACCCTCCATGGCAGAAGAAAATAAAAATGACAGAGCAGACGATCCTATAAATTTGTTGCTTGAGCAAGCTCTCACGCGACAGAGGGACGAAATGATGGAGAATTTTTCCCACATCCTTCAATGCTTGTCGATAGCAACAGGCGCATCTTCATCAAACAGCCACTTTGGAAGCACCTCTCCTTTCAAGGTACAGGTTGATTTTGATATTCCCGTATTTGACGGTCAAATAGATGCGGATGCCCTAGACAAATAGTTAAATCTGTTAGAAGGTTATTTCTATGTTCATAATTTTTCTGACAGGGAAAAGATCACCTTCGCACTCCTTAAAGCTCTCCCCCTTGTCAAACATTGGTTGGAAACTTACTGGGAGCAAATTTCCACAGAGGAGTATGGAATATATGGGGTCAAGCCCACTTGGGATTTTTTTGTGGATGCGGTAAAGGAACAGTATTACCCTGTTGGAAGCTATGAGGACCAGTACATGAGATGGACCACACTGCAACAAGAGAGGGGCCAAGCAGTTCTGGAGTTCACCAATACCTTCCATACCTTGCAAACCAAGATGGGTATCAAATACTCTGAACGAAATTTGGTTATGAAATACCATGGGGCTCTACATAGATACATCCAAATTGAAATGGATTTTCTGGACATCTCATCACTCAATGTTGCTTATCGATATGTTGTTAAAATCGAGCAGAACTTTAAGCACCAGAACAAACGGGAGCTCGGGTCTGCATATCCGCAACAACCAGAGTATGACAAAGATGACCCTAACAAACAGTCTCCCAAAAACCAGTCCAAGCCACAGGAAAAGAAGGTTCACGGGAAGACAAAGAAGGACACTGGAAAATGGTGCGATTTCCACAAAATCCCCTGGCACAACACCGATGAATGTCTCTAAAAATATTCATTTGTGGCCCAGATCAAAGACAAGGAGCCAAACCCTGATTTGGAATCTGATTCTAAAAATACTGGTAATAGACGGATCATTGACGCAAAGCCCACTGCTATTGTCGCGGCCGCAGCAATTCAACCAGAAGAACCAACAGATCCTGAAGAGGGGGAGCACCTTTTTCATTCACAGATGTGGGTGAAGGGGACCCCGCTACATTTTATTGTTGATAACGGAAGCCAGAAGAACCTCATCTCAATAGAGGTCGTCAAACAGTCGGGATTGTCGACAACACCACACCCGCAGCCATACAACATTGGGTGGCTTCGTCAGGGACGAGATCTTCATGTCAGCCAGCAGTGTCGATTGTCATACGGCATCCAACCCTTCAAGGATGAGGTATTATGTGATGTTTCCCCACTGGATGTCTATGATGTTCTCTTGGGCCAGCCATATATGTGGAAACGTCATGTTGTTTATGAGTCTCGACCCCACAGTGTCATTGTTTCTCTGGGGAGTCATCTCTATGAAATACCAGAAGTAGTTCTGACTATTGTTCCACCTAAACAATGTCACAAGGTAGTATCTCATACTACAAAATTCAGCTTCTTGACAATATGTTCAAAAGGTGAATAGAAGGATACTGCAACCACTACAGCCTCGGCCCAAGCACCTTATATCCAATAGAAGCAGGTCGACAAGATTGCAGCAAAGTGTAAAGATTCCTCCTGCACACAAGCATCTCATGTATCCAGATGAGTTAAAAAGGTCTAACCCTTCCAGCCACATGTTCATGACAACCTTCAATAAGCTAAGCAAGGCAACTTCTCCAACAAGGCAAGCAACTCATCAAGATGCAGATTCAACAAACGCTCTTCCCTCTCCCCTGGGCACTCAACGCAATGGAGACCATTGCTTCCTAAAGAGGGAGGATTGATCCAGGTGGACATTGGTGGCCACCCACCTTTTCCAACGGGCTCAAAACAGTTTTCTGGAAATTTTGGTAATTTACTATTTTTAGCAGTTTTTTGGGTCCTGAACTTCCAAAGCCGTTTTGAGACGATGTTTTTTGGGAAAATGGGGAGCAACATGTACTTTCCTTTGGTGTTGCTCACACAAAAATTGTAGTCCTCGGATAGATATTTTTAACGGTGTATCGAGTGCCCCAAACGGAGATCATATGCAAAAGTTACACCCCCGGGAAGTTGACGCATCAACTACCTCCATCAGGGCCCACAAACCTTTTGGATTTTCATCTTCCGTGGTTAGGGTTTTGGATTTTTCTTATGTTAAAAAGGCCCTTTGAGCCTCATTGTAATAATCATATTCTTGTGAATGCGAGTAGCCGTCACATCTCTTCTCATAGATAAGCTGCCACCATTCTAGCGAGTCTTTCACTTTGTATTTTTATAGTCTCTATACATTTATTTCATTAATAGAAATCGTGTATTACTGTATCTATGTGTTTATGGTTGCATCTCTGATACATTTCTGTTGTATTATTGGATATTTGTGATATCTCTGTGCATTTATTTATTATATCTCCGCTCTCATTTTGTGCTGAAAATAATCTGGATCAGGGAAGGCCTTCCCATAACCCACATTTATGAAAAATGACTAAGTATAATGTCAAAAAATACACTAAGTACTACCAAGGTTGATCCAGAAAACTTGATCAAGATTTGGCTCCAATTGTGGAACAGTAACCCCCTACGGGTTACTAAGAATCCAAAGAGCCTTGTACATTGTGCAATGGAGTCAAAAGAAAAATAATGTAATCTTTGAGGGCAAGAAAAATAAATGATGAGGGTGAAATATATAGTAGAAATATACAAGATGGGAAGAAAATAAGGGCTATGTGCATTAGTGATGACAAGGAATCAAACAAAGAAATGTTTGAGACATTCCCCATTTGTAGGAAATGTCTAGACCATTCCCTTCATATCTTTCAACAAATATGAATTGAAATGAACAAAAAATTCAATTTGATATGGTCTGATCTAGAGATCTCCAAACTTAGTATGAAGAGATGACTTTTTGTTTTCTTTGTTCCAGAGTAAAACCAAATGATCTTTTTGGAAGTCTTTGGCAATGGAACTTTAATCCAAAAAAAAATTAATGGTTTGTTCTCTTATATTCTTGGTTTTCATTGGTTATGTCCTTTGTTTCTCTAATTGAATCAAGTGATAATAACATGCTTGGGGAGGGGTGACTCCTTCTTCATCTTCAATTTCTGCGGAAATGGCTATGCATTAAGTTCCAAATGTATTGGCAGTCTAGCTTCTTTTCTGTATACCAAAGTGTAAGGTGGATGTCTTGTGCTTTGCTTTGGAGTGATTCGGATGGCCCAAAGAGAATTCATTATTTTTTTGTGCCAATGCCTTTGATTGATTGAAATTATATTTTTAAGAACTTGAATTAATGTCTTGTTGGTTTATTTAGCAAAACCATTACATTGAGTATAATAGTTAGATGATTCCCCCATTAATATACCATATTCTCCATAAAACTTTGTGAATTTTGGTCCAATGAATATAGAACCATTATCTGTTATGAATTTTTTGGGGACACCAAACCTGGATAAAATATTATCCTTTAGAAATTGAATAAGTTATTCTGATTTATTAGTTTTCAATACCACAACTTCTGGCCACTTTGTGAAATAATTAGTGGTATTGAGGATATATGAATTCCATTTACTAGATTTTGGATTAATAGGGCCAATAGCATTTAAACCCCATTGCGCAAATGGGCTTCCAACTGAAATAGTTTTTAAGGGCATAGCTTCTCTTTTCATTTTTCCAAAGAATTTTTGACAAGACATTTTCTAATCATTGAATAGGCATCTTTGAAAATAGTTAACCAGTAATAGTCAGCTCTAATAATCCTGTTAGTAGTCACTTTGGGTGCGAAGTGTACCCCACAAAATCCTTCATGAAATTCTTGTAATGTTTGACATAATTTTGGAGGATCTAAGCATCTTAATAAAATTCCATCAATGTTTCTTCAAAACAAAACTCCAAAGACTAGCACATATTGATTGGTCAGTCATTTTAAGAAATCTTTGTTCTTTTCGAGACATTTCAACAAGAAATTCCCCTGATCTCAAATAAAAGACAATGTCCTTAGACCATTTAAACTTTGATATGGACAAATCTTGTATGGTATAATCATTTGTATGAGACTAATGTTCACAACTTCAATGCCAATAATTAGCTTGCATAATCCTTGTCCCTTAATAGCCTTGAGAGGTTTAATTTCAATATCATACTCTTGAAGTTTAGCCAACCAGTTTTCCCATCCTCCTTCTATGGATTGTTGTTTCATAATCATCTTAACGGGAGAATGTGGTACATAAGAAACAACATGTGCTGACATAATATAAGTTCCAAAATGAGCAATTACCTTCACCAAAGAAAAAGCTTGTTTTTATATGGTAGAATAATTCAATTCATGATCATGTAAAGTTTTTCTCATGAAATAAATTGGAAGCTTCCCCCCCTTTAAATTATTCTTAGTAAGTATAATAGAAATAGTATCTACGGAACCAACGGAATACATTATGAAATGTTTGTAAAAATCAGGGCTAACAAGAATAGGAGTAGTGGTGATTGCTTGTTTGATGTTTGAAAAAGCCATTTGGTTTTCTAGGGTCCATTCAAATATTTGATCTTTCTTCAATAACTCATTGATTGGTTTCACAATAATAGAATAATTAGAAACAAATCTCCTCACAAAATTTATTTTTCCAAAGAAAGATTGTATCCCTTTACAAGATGTAGGAGGATTTAGGTCATTTGTGGCTTTAATTATTTATGGCTCAATACAAATTCCTTCTTTTTCACTATATGACCAAGAAACTGCCCTTTGATATTGCAAATAAGCATTTCTTGGGATTGAGAGATATTCCGTACATTCTACATCATTGAAAAACTTGCCTTGGATGTTTTAGGTGATGTTCTCTCAACTTTGAATGGATAGTTAGATCATCTTGGTAGTCTACCATGAATTTTCCAATCAAATTACTAAATGTAGCACTAGCATTTTTCAATCCAAAAGGCTAGCGGATGTAAGTGTATGTTCCCCATGGTGTAACAAAAGAAGTTTTGTGTCTATCTTATTTAGAAATAAGCACATGTTTGTATCCTAAGAATCTGTCGAGCATGGACATTAATGCAAAACCCATCACTTGTTGCAATAACATTTTACATGTTGGGAAGTGGACGGTTATCCTTATCACTAGCTCAATTAAGATCATGAAAATATACACAGTTTCGAAATTCACCATTCTTCTTTCTGAAAACCACTATGTTGGATATACATTCTGAATGTTTGATTGAGAAAATTATACCAACCTTTTTCAACTATTCGAGTTATAGTTTTACAAGGGGTTTCAAATTCGGATAAATCACTCTCATTTTTTCCTGAAAGCTTTCAATCCTTGTTTCAATGGTATGGTATGTTGAAAGACAGACTTGTCATATTCCTTCAAATCATCTTAGGTCCAAGCAAAAACATCCTAAAATTATTTAAAGATAAGAGTGTACTACTCAATTTATTTAGTAGTACAACTAATACCCATATTTATGTACTTTGGAGATTCAAATGTAGCAATATTAGTTTTCTAGGTTTCTTGAACCTTTTTAAGGGAAAACTCATCAACTGTGTTCTTTTGATTCGTTTAATCATCCCTTGTGAAGAGTGATTCAGAACTAACAAAAAATTTTGAGACAAATGTAGAACTTTGCTCTCGAGTCGCCCTTTGGTGAGTTTCTTCATCTTTAATGTAGGATTGTATTTCATCATTAATTGGGAAATTTAATAATGTCAGTTGTAAATATGAGAGGAAATTTACAACATGTTCATCATTTTCAAAAAAAATCCAATAGTCTTCATTGTTTGGTATTGATGGACGGAAAATCGTTTTGACACAAAAGGTATTAGCAATTTGAGAATCACTTGGATTGAAAAGAGAGGATGAAACTGCTAATGAGGTTGTTTTTTTATTTTTATCTCAAAGGACAAAAATTATATTGAAAGAATTGAACTATTCAATGATGTCCTAGACCACTCTTGCATATAGCTTGAATTTTTTTCTTTTTGAACTTTTATCTCTTCTTGATATGAACTATGACCAACTATGAATCTCCAATTACTACTAAATCATTGATTTTCATTTGAAACTTGCCAAGGCTAATCCTTGAATCAAAGCCTTATATTTAACTTCATTATGAGTGTATGGAAACTCCAGTCTGATTGCATGTGGATAAACACAAGATTGTGGACTTTTCAAACAATACCAACTCCAATGTCAGATTTAGAGCAAGTTCTATCAAATGACATTTTCCAAAATCCTTGAAAACTATCATTTGTCATTGGTTTAACAAAAAATATTTGTTCCATGTTGAAAACAACATAGTTTCCAATCCCAGCATCAGCATAATTCTGCATCATTTTGGCTCCATTATTTTCAAATGATATAAGCTTTCTTTGTTCTTGTGGAACTTTAATGAGATTCCCATCCTTGTTTGCCAACATCATGCAACTTCCATAATTTATGATATATCCTCCAATCATAGAAAACCAATCACAACCAAGGAACATGCCATATGTGACTAGAATATCAACCATTATTATATTGAAAATCGTTGTAACATGGGATGTTGAATTTATTCATGCACAAGAATCCTTGATTTCCCCACAAGCAAGTACTTTTCTGGAATCAATTGCATATATACTTTCCCTCGTTCTGTAATATTTTGTGCACTCCAATCCTATAGCTTCCATGATGGATAACAATATAATATTGTTTGTAGCTCCACTATCAATCAAGAAATTGTGTAATGTAAAATCAGGATTTTCAAGTGATATGTAAAAAGGTGGAGCTTTGTCTCTTGGCCTTGTCGGTATATAATAATGGTGTTGTTGTTTGGAATTTACAACAGCTGCTTCTATCCCAAAAGTAGATGAACTTGTATCTTCCAATATTCTAAAAATATTATCTCTTCATTTAGGTATTTTGACTAGCTCTAGGAATGGTAGAGTAATCTAAAGTTTAGTAAGTTCATAAACTAAATTATAAGCCATTAGTGTTTACTATTGAGAATGATTTACAACTAGATGAGGAATTTGTTGTTGCTTCGTTGACTCCTCAACTTTTTTTTTCTTTTTATTTGTTCAATTGATCTATGGATTTGAACTTGTTTGCTTAACTCCTTCTCTGGACAATATTTTCTATCTCTTCATCCACATAATCTTCTTATTCAATAGAATTTTCTTGACTTAGAGACAATAAATTTTCTTCCATTTGCAGAGATTCTAATGTTTGATATTGGTCATTCATTGTTAATTGATCAAACTCTTCATTCTCTTCAAGAGGATTTTCTTCAACAATTTCTTCTAATACAACAACATTTGGATTTGGAACTCAGGGTGCTCTAGGAATATGTTCTTTGTTTCTCTTACTTCCTCCAACTCTATCTCTGAAGTTTGGTGGTATAAGCCTTGCATCCTAAGATTGTGGAATAACATTATCATTTATTTTCAAATGAATTATTTTGTTTTGCATGTGTCGAATCATTCAATTCGATTGTGCTATCTCTGTATCCTGACAAGTCTTTTGAACATCTTTAAGAGAAAGAATGTTTTTTACATTTGGGGGTTGCCCTTGAAAAATTCCCCTTCCAATGCCTCATTCCTCAGTAACATTAGAAGAAGAAGAATATTGAGAAGATATAGACATGCTTATCATTTGTCTTTGAAATCGTCTGAGAATAATTTATGGGCCAGCATTACTCTCCAACATGTCTCCTTCCATCTTAGTCGTTTTCCTCATTGCTTCATCCAATGTTATAATTTGTGCAGATTTTATTGCATATTTTACATTCGATGGCATTGCATTCTTATAGCACTCAAATATTACTAGCTCATTTTGGCATTATTCTTCTAAAATTTGTTGTAAAGTCCTAAAAAACCGTAAATAGAAATATTTGATTCTTTCATTTTTTTTAGATGCATTTGAGTGAAATGTGTAAGTAGAGTGTGATATGAAATAGGTTGAGCATATCTCGCCATGAATACATCTTCCATATCATAAAAATAACCAATAGTGTCTATTTGGAGTGAAAGGTACCAGTCATATGTTGGACTTATTATAGTTTAGAAAAAAATTATCACCCCCATCTTTCCCCACAGACAGGGAGAGTGCAAACTGCTCCAATGAAGTGTTATGTGACATGAATCCATGTATCCCCAAGCAGGGTCTGGAATCCATCAAATGTCTAAGCGAAGAGCATAGCCAAGCCTGTGTGGTGTCCTTGAAATGCGCATAGGAAATCATACCACTCGGCCTTTACGAAAATGTCTTTGGCTTCAGGCATGGATTCGAACAATTCCAGACCTTATGGCTCGGTCCTGTACAATTTCCAGCGTTCTCAAGGAGGAACAATGGTGGGAAGAGAACCTCTAATGTCGTTGATGCAGTGAATGTGGATTTCTTCATATCGAAACTGATACATGTGTGTCGTTAACCCTCCATTCAAGTTGTAGTGGCCATGATGAACTGGTACAGTTCTCACAATCATAATTGATGATGTGTAATGATGGAACTGCGTGCAATATGGTGTGGAGGCGCTGGTTATGATCGTGCACGTATGCAGACACCATTTAACGGTTCAAATATTTAAAATAATGAATTACATTATAAAATGATTTCAAAAATTAGCGCGCCAATCCTCGTTAGCAAGAATACCCTGATTCTTTCAATCAGCTTTGTTCTGCATATAAAAAATTGTTATACTTTCTATGAGCTCAACCTATGGAGAATTGGATGACAAGTATTTAAACCCAAACCATAACATGTAGTTACCCTTCAAGAAAACAAAAAGATGATGTAAAAACAAATTAATTAAGAGAGGTTATGATAAAACTGAGTCATTTAGTAATGGGAGGACCAACTTAATCAACATAAAAGGTATGATTTTTTATGAAGGTATAGGGTAATGAGAGATTAGGGGGAGGGGTGTAGACTTTAGTCTCAACAATTATCTTGAATGAGTTTGTTTTTGAGGATTTCTAAATGGATAACTTAAATTTTGCATCCTCTTGCTTGCATGTTGTGCTTAATGTCTTCATATTTATGCTCTCATGTCTTGATCATACTCTTCAGTCAAAATATCACTAATCCTTCTTTTAAGCCTGATAATTGGCACATGTGGTTTTTAGGACACTTATCTACACCCACCCACGATTATCTATGAACAAACCCAACACTCATTTATAAGTTTGTTGAAGGTAGGGAATGTAATGTTTATGGTATATTGGAAAGTGTATTCTTAATTGCATAACCGATCTCATCTTTTATTTGGTTGCGGGGGTAGGTTCATAGGGTCACTTCATTTACATGACCACTCCAGCCTTGAAATGCATGTGGGGAATCCCTTGATCTTCTTCATATTGCCTTGACTTATATCTATGCATATATTGTCTATCATTTGAAGCCAACAATCAACATTATGAACTAAGCCTTTTCTTTCCCAAA
The DNA here is from genome assembly GCA_000966675.3 of Picea glauca. Classification (NCBI taxonomy): domain Eukaryota; kingdom Viridiplantae; phylum Streptophyta; class Pinopsida; order Pinales; family Pinaceae; genus Picea; species Picea glauca. The sequence continues at coordinate 360,683 of JZKD02S1674999.1, forward strand.
CCTCATCTGAATTTGTTTCTATCACCATTGTATTGATGAGGCCGAAACCTTGATCCTTACTAGGCTCTCCCTCATCGGGAAGCGAATTCACCTTTGATTAATATTTCCTTGAGTTCAGAAACTCGCAAGGCTATCAAATCCACCTTTCCCATGGTCCTCTCTCGTGAGCTCATCAAATTTACTCTATCAGAATTCTCGTTCAGAGTGCTAAGTGTGAATTATCTTAAGATTGGTCTGAAGCCCAAAGGCCAAAAGCCTATTGGGCTCCCCTCATCGGGTTTTTATCATCAGGATGGCCGAGTAAAGTCCCTTGTGATATTCCTAAGGTATGAAAGGCATAATATTCTTCGGACTTATCTCTATCGGGTTCTTCTTCCGACCTCCCCTCTCTTCGAAAACCCAGACCTAAGACCCATTGAGCTTCTTGGATGTAGAACTTTGTCATGTTGTCACCCAATGCTTGCATGCCACTCGTTGTAACTTATTTCATGCATTGGGCATGACATAAGAATCTATTCCCTGATCTGACCATATTTCCTTTCCTTGAAATCTTATCAACTCTTCCCTCTGAAATCTTCAGCTTCACTAGATTGACATGTATCATGCGCTCGGCTAGCATCGGTCTCCTTTTATCATATGAGTCGTTATTTGTGACGTTTATTTGTCACATGATGTGTCATATTTTTCCCCTTGGTCGCTTTCCATTCGTTGCTTTTGAATTTGAGCATTCATGATCTCCATACAACATATCATACTTGAATTGACACACGATTAATTGAAATATACATGGTATACCTTGCTCCTATTTTTTCCCCCTAGGTGCAGAACCCCGACTGGTGTGGAACCATGACTAGCATGGAACCCTGACTTATGTGTAACTTGGCCTCATTTTCCTAATTTTTATTTTTATTTTTGTACATTATTTACATATTTTTAGTTTATTCTTAATTTTATTTGTTTATCTGTTTTTATTTTATTTATTATTTTTGTATTTATTTATTTCCATTTGTATTTTTCCCTTGGTTTTGCAAAACCACATGATTTTGATTGCACATGGTAATTGCCCATGGTTTGTATTCCTTGTGTTTTTCCACAAAGTTACCCTCAATATTTATTTTTCACATGGAAAAAAATCAAGTCTATTTTAGAAATGTTTTTACATGGGTCAAATTTGTTTTTGCATGGGTCAAATTGATTTCACATGGGTAGACTATTTTTACATGATGAGTTTTTTCTAAAATCCTAACAAATAATATGTACATTCTCATTCTTTTTCATACACCTAGTAAAATTAGAAACAAATGGACTTTTCATATGTGTGTGTGTGTGTGTGTGTGTTTTATTTCTTTTTAGTTTTAATTTTATTCGTGTTTTTCTCATTCTTCCCTTAAGTCCTAGGATGTATGTTTTAGTTTCATTTGATTTTTTAACTTAACTCTTTCATTTTTTTTCCCTTTACCCATTATAATTCAATTTATCCTATATTCATGGAATCCCCTCCTCCCGAGAGAATCTGATGATCGGAAAGCTATGACATCGAAGTATTTTGATTTTCACGTAGGTCATTTTAATTAATTTTATTATTTTCTTACTTTGTTTCTTTTTATTTTAGTCCTATGCCTCCTTTAGGTCCTTATACAAATCAGGTAAGGGGGCTAAAAACCATACTAACCATTAAGTATTGAATTACCTCGTGCATGTGGTATAATGATTTTCATGTTGAAGATCAATGACTCAGATTAACCCACAAGTAGATCAAGGGTTGCTAAGCATCGAATTTCAAAAGGACATATCTTGAGCTACATGTGTCAAAATCGAGCCCAAGATACCCTGTTGGAAAGATATCGAGGAGAGGAATATATTGGAAGGGGATTTCAAAACAAAACGGTGACAAAGAACCCTAAAAAATGTGAAAAACAAAAGGTCACAAATTTGGGGGGGAACTTGACTGAGCAAACTTCAGACGGTCATATCTGGAGCTACAGGAAACAAAATAATGCCCATGATATCTCATCGGCTAACATAGAGAAGAACATGATGCCACAACTAATATTAACTAGACAATGGTGAAAATTTCTAGAAAATGCATAAAACAGAAGATGCCCGAATTTAATCAGAAAATGAGTTGTGCAATGTTCAGGCAAACATATCTGGAGATACATGAGTCGAAATTAGACCTGCAAGAGTACGTTTGAAGGTTGAGACAGAGAAGAAGAAGATGGGATGATTTTATTCAATTGACTAACATCAGGAAATCCCATAAACATTTTGAAGAACAGAAGAAGACAAGAGCAAGAAAAGTTAATAATATTTTAAATGAATATCATTTATGAACTGCCTTAAGGCAAGAATAACCACTCAGGAGTCTCTTCAACTTCCATTTATAACACTTACATGTTCATTTACGAAAATGTAAAAGAAATTTTAAATGCAAAATGGAAAAACAAAGGGAAATGAGGTGAATGGTCGCAAGAATTAAGAAGTCTCTCTTATGTTATAAAAGAGAACTTGTTGAATGCATTGGGGGGGATTTTTCCCATTTTGTATACTATTGATACTCTTATTGTTTGGTATACGAAGATTAGAAGCTATTTTTGAAGTCGTGATTGTATCAAATGCGTTTGGGACTATTCCATGAATGTGTTTGTCATTTGAGTTTTTTTCTGGGTGTTGATCCTAAGAACTATTTGTGTGCTTAGTATTTAGGATGTTCATGTTGTTGTGATTTCTTCTGCGTACATGGATGATGTTATAGGTCTTATTTGCAACTAGTTGTGATAATATCTACAATATCGTTGTTTCAATATATTATTGGTTGCCATGAACTATTTATGTTGTCAAATATATCATTTTAAATTGTATTCTTCTATTTAGTTTTTCTCCTGTAGGGGATAGGTTATAAGTAGTTAGGTTAGATTAGTTTGTTTTCATTTTAGATTAGATTTACAATTAATTGGAACTTTTTAGGGAATAGTTCGTTGCCTTTCCCCTTTTTCTTCTTCTAATTCTTAGTGGCAACTAGGCCCACATACTAGTCAGAAACACTACACCAAAAGAGAGTAGGTCTAAATTAGACCTACCATCGAGCGTTCTTCCTTACCTGCTTGACAAGCCATTTGGACCCGTCAACAATTTCTTCAAGGTTTTGCGAATTGGTCATTCCCTCATAGATTTAATTTTGTTAGGGTCCACTTTTCCACCTTCATGAGATGCAATATGACCCAAATGTTCCACTTCTTGAACCCCAAAGGAACACTTGGAAGGATTTGCATAAAGTTGTTGCTCTTACAATAGTTGTAATATTGTGTCAACATGTTGTACATGCTCTTCCCAATATTTGTTCTAGATTATTATGTCATCAAAAAATACTAACACAATCTTTCTAAGGAAGGGCTTGAAAATAGAATTCATCAAGATTTGAAATGTTGAAGGTGCATTAGTAACTCCAAATGGCATAACCAAAAATTTATAATGACCTTCATGAGTTCTAAAGTTGTTTTAGGAATGTCTTCCTGCCTCACTCTGATTTGATGATATCGCAAACGAAGATCCATCTTAGTAAAGAATTTTTCTCCATGTAATTCATCTAATAATTCATCAATGACAAGAATAGGAAACTTATCTTTGATGGCCATTTTTTTTAGTTGTCTATAATTTGGACGCATGCGCCATGAGCCATTTTTTTTTGTAATCATCACCATTGGTAAAGAGAAAGAACTTTGGCTTGGTTGAATGATGCCAACCTCTAACATTTTCTAGATCATGTGCTCAATCTCACTATTTTGTGCATATGGATACTTGTAAGGCCTAATTTTAGGTGGTACACTTCTTGGTTGCAAATGAATAGCATGGTCATTATCTCAAGCAGGTGGAAGACCCTTAGGAATTTCACCAAATACCTTGGAATGATCATTGACAACTATTTGGAGATGTAATGGAGCAGAGGATATAGATGTTTGAACATCAAGTGAACACAATTGTGCAATTACACCCTGGTGTCCCTTTTTGAGTAATTTTGTCATGCTATTAGAGCTTATCATTTTATAGGGTTTCCCTTGGATACCTCTAAGCTCAATTTCCTTGCAATATAAGGAAAATATTATGAAAATATATTGAAAATTAAAGGCCATTGTTCCCAATGATTGTAACCATTGGATCCCTAATACAACATCAACACCCCCCGTTTGGATGGAAATCATGGGGCTATCCAAAAAATACTCCCTCATGTTGAGCTTAATACTATGACATTTCCTGAAACAATTTATGGTACCTCCATTTGCAATCATTACTTGAAACTTTGGTGCGGGATATACAAATCAATTGATATCTTTTGCTAATTTGTAATTTATGAAATTATGGGTACTACCAGAATCAATCAATACTATTATTTTTTTTCTTTTTGATGTATCATTGTATCTTGAGGGTTTGTGGAGTACTGATGTCAATCAATGCATGACAAGATATTGTTGGAGTAGTCTCTTCTAGATCTGGATGTTGTGGTAGTTCCAATTCATGATCTTCTTCCTCTTCACATTATATGTACAATAATTTTTTATAGCCGCATTTATGCCCCTCACTGTATTTGTTGTCAAAATTGAAACATAGTTCTTTTGCTCTTTTTTCACATTTGTTGAGGTTTCAACCTTGTCGGTTGAGGTATGCTTGTCTTATGAACCCCAAAATAGTTTATGCTTCCCGTTGATGCTCCAATGGTAGACTTGTGTGTATCCTTATTCTTGGCTTTAATATGACGAGCATATTGCATATCTTCTATAATATTTGTAGGATGTCTTAAGAAAATCTCATGTTTAATGTCTTGTTTTAATCCACCAGTGTAAGCTTCCAACAAATCTTCATCACTTATGTCATCCACCCTTGTGGCCAATACCTAAAATTCTGAATTATAATCTTCAATATCACCTAAGTGCTTGATTCTTGTCAATTGACTAAGTAGTCATGTTCCCAAAATTTCTCGTATTGTGCTTCTAAGTCTCTTGAAAATAAACCACATGTATAATGATAAAAAGGGGTCTTCCTTTTAACTACCCATTGATACCATTGATATGGTTTTATCTCAAAGTTCGAAGTTGCTATGTGAATCCTTTTCTTATCATCCACAATATTATGCAGTTCAAAATATTGCTCTATTTGGTTCACCCAAGTAAAGACCTTTGTTCCATCAAACTTTTTTAATTCAATCTTGGGAAAGTTGAATTTAGGACCCCCACCATAATTATCTCCACTACTAGAGTTAAATCCACATGAAAATTGTTTATTATCAGTAAGTTGTTCAACATGAATACTACATTTATTTTCAAGAGTTCCTTGCATTTTGATATCTCTTTTAGGGAGTCTCTCGTCTAGAGCATGGATCATGGAGGACATAGAATTTTGCAATTCCTTCATGGAATTTTGTATTTCTTCTTTATTTTAATCCATCTTCATTTTCATCTTATTTTCCATTTCATCCATCTTCTTATCCATTTTATTTTCCATTTCTTGAAAAAAAAAAATGTGAGCTTACCAACTCATCATTTTTTATTGACCTAACACTCAAATCATTAATTTGTTCCTCCAATTTGGATAGCTTGTTATGTATGTCCTTATTTTCTTCATGAGTTATAGATGAGACTTCTTGAGGTTTAATTGGTGTTAACATATTTTTTAGAGCCATGTGGAATAAAAATAATAATACTCCTCTATTATGTCTTTATCACAAACTTTTAATCACTAGAGACAGATCTTCCAATAAAAAGTTATGCCAATTGTAATTCATGTACCTTTCAAACCCTTAATTTGGAGTTTGTCCTCTTGGCCAACCTTCCTTCTAATGTATTTATGAAATTTTGGCCCCTCGAAATTTTGGTCTATAGTACTGTGATATGTCTTCTCTGCAATGCTAGAGGTTTGACCAAAATTGGGTGTGCCAAATGAAAGTTATGGTGACTTTCCCAAACCTTGTTGATTTTTGGCCTTTCTTAGAGAGTGAACTCGTATAGAATTCCATGTGTCCAATATTTAATACTTGATTCTAAAAATTGTACCAGAGATAACATGGTTTGCCCTCTTTCAAATGTAACTGATGTCACTAAATTTAGATCCTCTTCGAAGACGATATGATTGTTTTACTCAAAACACTTGTTTGAGACCAGTTATAGGACTAGTCAAAAACCCTATCTTTCACAAGGTATATTTTTGAAATCATAATGACCGAGAAGATAAAATTTGTACCAATGATACCTTGATAGGTATTTTCAATAACCTCCAATTTTTGTTTTCTGAATCACCTCCAAAAATAAGTTAGATAAAAAATCCCAAGATGACTCGTTTAAAACTGAATTTTAGAGGAGTCAAAAACCATATCTTTCATAGGCTATATTTTTGAAAGAATAATTATTCATATGCTAAAATTGGTACCATAGATACATGGATCTGTGTTATAAATAATCTCCAAGTTTTGTTGCCTAAATCATTCCAAAAAAAAAATTATAGCAAAAATTCTAAGATGACTTTTTTGGAGAAAAAAAATGCTAGGATCAATGTTATGATGTCAAATGTTATGATCAGGTGCCTTAAAAATGATAAAAAGTCAATGGATACAATGCACTTTGAGGGAAAAACCTCCTTTTACAATATTGTCAATTCAAAATACAATATGAGATGAGATGAGATGAGATGATCCTAAGACTAGGTCTCCTTGGCATATATATAGGAGACAAATGTTACAATTATAATGAAAGGGTACCATGAAGAGTTCTAGCCGACATACAATTATAACACTATAATTATAATAATTCGATATCTAGGGCTTAATAATGGGTTTTAAACATAACATGGGGCTTTGTCTAGGTCTTAACAGAAATATAAACATATTAAGAAATCCCCCATACAAAACCAAGATACCAAGTTGCCAAAATGATAATAGTTGAAGAGTTTATGTACATTGAAGCATAAGAGACCAATGCTTATTACAAATGACCCAAAAAGGCACATGTGATTGGGTCCCATAACTTATTGTTATCCCCCCTAGAAACCCTACTTAGCTTGACAAACTTATGAAAAAAAACAATAAAATCATAGATTAAATAGAATTTGGTTGGGAGGCCAATTATTGGACACTCAAACTTAACATACAAGTTAGAGTTTTGACCTCGTACACCTCTTGAATTAGAGTAGATTACCACTACAACAAAAGGGATAATTCACTAATTTAATGTTATTATCATTAATGTTGCAAATGAAACACAACAAAGAATTAAATGATAAGAGAAATTACAAAGGCCTCGAGAATAAAACTACCCAAAAAGCCACAACATTGAAGTTGAGATACCTCATGTTAAACAAAATGCAACTACTATGCACTTGAACTAGGATGGTGGAGAGCATGGATGAAAAAAGTGTATTCAAATACATATGGCTATACATAGTTATAAGTTTGAGATGTTTCTAACTTGTACATGATATGGCTCAATGCCAATGTGGAAGTAAATAGGGAGTAAGGTGTTATAGAAGAGGATTTTGTTAACTATAAGGTTATGGATTTATAAGTTATTTACAAAGGTTGGCTATACATAGTTATAAGTTTGAGATGTTTTTAACTTGTACATGATATGGCTCAATGCCAATGTGGAAGTAAATAGGGAGTAAGGTGTTATAGAAGAGGATTTTGTTAACTATAAAGTTATGGATTTATAAGTTATTTACAAAGGTTGGCTATACATAGTTATAAGTTTGAGATGTTTCTAACTTGTACATGATATGGCTCAATACCAATGTGGAAGTAAATAGGGAGTAAGGTGTTATAGAAAAGGATTTTGTTAACTATAAGGTTATGGATTTATAAATTATTTACAAAGGTTAAATTTTCATTGTATTTTGTTTAACATGAATAGCACATTTTTATACCACAAAAAGGATTGTGGTCTACTGTGAAATTCATATGATTTTAGTCAATGTAAGTCTCATATAATTTTATTATAATGAAAACCTTTTAGAACAAAACATCTAAGATGAAGAATTTAACATATATTGTTTTATATGTATTATACAATGCAAGCTTTCATCGCTTGATTTTAAGAATCACTTAAAATTTAAAAATAAAGAATAAAGCGTAATATCTTGAAAAAATTAAATCAGTTGTAGAAAATGTTGTCTCCGTTTGTATATGAATATCATGTACGCATATATAATGGTTAATAATAATCATGGAGTGTTTGTGAGTAAAAGAGTAAGTAGTGAATAAGTTTATTCTCCTCTTTATTATAAAAGTGAGTAGTGAATATATATATATATATAAAATCTAAGTTAGTGAATAAATCTATTCTCCTCGTATGTGAATAAATCTATTCTCTTCGTATTCTAAAAGTAAACTAAATAACTATATATTAGATTTAAAAAAAAAATCTTCATTATAAAAGTGTATATTTAAGAGTTTATCTTTTTATAACGTAAAGACATATGTTAATGGTCCAAGTGGAACTCTGTATTTTATGGATCGTATACAATTTTTTCATATAATAATGTTTTGTTTACACGTAATAAGGTTATTGTATATTGAGATTATCTTAATAGAGACTAGGTTAATAGTCCTGAGTATTGTTGAGTTTTCTATAAGTTAAGAAAAAATAATAACCAGGTTTTGCTTACACACAATGATGTTATTGTACATTGATATTTAGAGATTAAGAGACTAGACTAGTAACCCTTGAGTATTGTAGGGTTTTCTATATTTTTTGAAAAAAAAACAATGTATAAGGGAAAAGTGCATTTAAACCAAATAAAGAGCACAATAGTTTAATCACATTTCAAACCTGCCATGAAATATTCCACACGAGATGGCATTGTAAGTCGAATAATGCCATCTTTAGGAAGAAAAATCCATTAGAGTACACGTGCAAGGGATGAAAATACTGCAAAATTAGCTTGCTCAAGTGAATTGAATAACATATATAATAAGTTATAGAAATGAAACACACAATACACAATAATTGGATAAACTCCTACTTAAACTTAAACTCTATATCATGGATTTTTTCCTCATAGAGGCTTTCACATGAGCCTTTTGGCTAAAGAAACCATGAACTGATGGACCCTCGCCCTCATCTATGAGTATGTGGACATCCAACCTTATATTTTGGACCTTCGCCCTCATCTATGAGTATGTGAACATCCAACCTTATATTTTGGTGTACTGTTTTTTTTAATGCATCACCACCATATCCTCCATGTGGTTTGTTCATCTTTTTTTTTGTTCCCACATGATTTTCGTTGAAAAAATATATACTTAATTGATTTTAGATTGGATTTTGATCAACCAAGCAACTCTATTAATTCTCTTTGTATTTATATAATAAATAGATATATATCTACACCTATGTTTGATATTAATATGCTTTTGAACAACAATTTTTCTTATCACTCTAATAAAACATTCTACAACTCTTCATAGTGCTTTATAGGAATGAGTGATGCTTGATCTTTGTAACTTATAACACATTTAATTATGTGGAACAACTTTAATCATTGTTGACATTAAATGAAACTTATATTCCATATATTCTTTTATATATACAACTATAGCTTTCTCCCGGGAAGCATTAAACTTTGAAATGCAATATAATATAAGAATCCATCAAAATGCATTATGTATAATAATTTAATGGATACCATGACCAAGTAAATGATTTTGTTCACTTTCACTACTGAAAAATCATAATCATAATTTTCGAAGAATTGGTCCAACTATAATTCATTTAAAAACAACTCTAGCCCAATTTTTCAAGGAATTAGTCCAACTATAATCAATTCGAAAAAACTATATCCCAATTTCCTTCAATGTTCCTTTACACCTGATTCAAGGGCAAGTTAGTTGTAGTATTATATTTAGTTTTCTCAAATTTAATTTAAATATTGTTTTCAATTTTAAATGTTCGAATTATCTTTAATTACTAACACTAAAGATATCTTAATGCTTATTTTTGTGGTCCTACCACTTCTTATTATTATTAGGTAATTGTAATGAGCTCCTTTAATTTATTTTGGGAGGTAATTGTAATATTCTCCTTAGTTTTATTTTAGGCATTTGAGGTCTAAATTTGAAATGGGTCGTTCCAAGGATAATGACTTTCATGTAAAATTGTATGTCTTTATCGACGTTCTTTGTGTTATATTTTTCATGAAGAAATGGAAATTTAGGTTATGTGAATGACTTTTAGTTGATTTTAGGTGTTTGAGGTCCAAATTTGAAATGGGTTGTTCTAAGGATAAGGGTTTTGATATGTATTTGCATGTCCTTATTAATGTTATTTCATGTTATATTCTTCATCACCATTACCCCTCTTATATATGTTCTTTTAATTTTAAATAATATCAAATTGAAAAAATGTGAATTAGGGTCATGTGAATAATGGGATAGTAAGAACACATCATAATGGGTTATAATTAACAACAACATGTATTTTGGTGTCATTGTTTTAGCATCATATGCAATTTTTAAAGAGTTTGATAAACCTATTCAAGAAAGACAATGCTTACAAAATATTAAAACAAAAGGAAACAATGTTACATTCACATATATCGTACACAAGATTTACCCTAGAAACCCTTAATCGAGAAAACCAACCTAACATAGACTTGCACACATATATATCTCATTGCATTAACTTAACAATTCACAATAAAATATTTAGATATTCTACAACTTCAACTAACCCAGATCCATTGACTCGTATTATATTACAACCATAATCCCTAAATTTTGATGGGTCGAAAACCATTGGCTAAAAAGCAGGGAAAATTTTAGGGGCTAAATTTCGCCCATGGGTTAATTTTCCATGATTTATCCCTGAAAAGATTAGTTAATTTCCATTTTTTCAAAAAATGATTCGCCCAAATTCTATAGGATAAAATTATTTTATCTAAAAAATTACCAAAATTTTATAGAAACTATATAAAATCATTGGAAATTTAAAGATTTTTATAAAAATATCCCTAAACATTTTACAGTTTGCATATCAATGACTAGTAAGATTCGCCCAGCTTTCTACATTAAGATAAATTTTCATCCTTAAAATCATCCTTGCTAAAAGCACAAAATAGACCAAAATAAGATTTCTCAAGACTCTCCTTCCAAACCTCATGATGGGAGGCCCACCAACTTCCCATTTCCCCACATCCTCAGATGTAGCTATGTCTATCTACAAATAATAACACATATCCAACAATCTCAACCACATCTGTGTTTAGTGAGTATTATAAACTAAAGTAGATTTTAGTTAACAATATCAACCACATATTTCTATTATTAGTCCTTGTCGAAGGCGTAGAGGGACTATAGTGATCGATAATTCGTTGACTTCATATTAGTTTGTCCTTTGACCACAAATATTTGCATAATATCTATTGTTGGAGCTAGGGAACTAAAAACTTTGATTTTTATATAATAAAAAATAGCATATATGTCATGATCTGATTGGATAACATATTAAAGGTCTTATTGTCGGCTTCGTTATTCCCAATGTTTTATATCTTACCATATCCAAAGTTTTTGATCATATACAGTCTTTCTGAGTTGTTATTAGTTCCTTGTTTTTTTTCTTGAAATGTTTGGATATCCAAAGTTTTGAAGATAGATAGTCAGTTTTTTATAAGTTTTGTCTTTTGAATAATTTTTTTTTACTTACATAGGTTATACTGTTCAAACTGTTGTTACTAATTTTTTATTATTATTATTATAAAATAAAATAATATAATCAATGTTTTTTTTTGTACGTAACAGACCTGGCACACTTCATTCTTACAAACTTAATTGTTTACCTAACATGTTTCACAACCTTAAATGTTTACTTAACAGGCCTGTTACAATACATTTTTTTCCATTTTTTTATATGTGTTAGTCCCTAAAGTTGCACTTGACTGTGAGAGGGGAAGCTAGGGCATCATCGATTTATTGCAAAGTGTTTTGAAGGTTTTTATGGTTTGATTTTTTGAATAAGGTGGTTGAAAACTGGCTCAAGGTTATAACATAACATGAAAATCAAAATAAGAACATAATATATCCCATTGATTGGTTAAAAGGTAGTCACAAAGATAGATTAGACCAATAAGAAAAAGAGAGGATGAAGCTTTCAATTTGTCAACTTCACATAAATTCTTGTCTCAGAATATCATAAAGAAACAAGACCATCAGCTTGAAATTAAAACTTGAAAATAATTTCCACGGCAAATTCTTTACTGTATTAATTAACAATCAAGAAACAAATGCATTGCAGTTTGAATAATGAACTCAAGCATGAAGAAAGAAAAATAGAGTAGAAAAGAGAGTCTAACCATCCATATGCCTTTGCTATTAAGTGTCAAAATGGAACATAAAGTCTTTACAAAGATTCACAAAACAAGTCTTCTAGATCTCCAATTTTTCAACCTTTAACTTCTCCTTCTACAAAGTTTATATAGAAACAATACATAATTATCAAGATCCAAAAGAAATGGATCTGAAAACCTCCTCATCTATATTTTTGTATGTAACAGACCTGGCACACTGCATTCTTACAAACTTAATTGTTTACCTAACATGTTTCACAACCTTAAATGTTTACTTAGCAAGCCTGTTACAATACATTTTTTTCCATTTTTTTTTATATGTGTTAGTCCCTAAAGTTGCACTTGACTATGAGAGGGGAAGCTAGGGCATCATCGATTTATTGCAAAGTGTTTTGAAGGTTTTTATGGTTTGCTTTTTTGAATAAGGTGGTTGAAAACTGGCTCAAGGTTATAACATAACATGAGAATCAAAATAAGAACATAATATATCCCATTGATTGGTTAAAAGGTAGTCACAAAGATAGATTAGACCAATAAGAAAAAGAGAGGATGAAGCTTTCAATTTGTCAACTTCAGATAAATTCTTGTCTCAGAATATCATAAAGAAACAAGACCATCAGCTTGAAATCAAAACTTGAAAATAATTTCCACAGCAAATTATTTATTGTATTAATTAACAATCAAGAAACAAATGCATTGCAGTCTGAATAATGAACTCAAGCATGAAGAAAGAAAAACATAGTAGAAAAGAGAGTCTAACCATCCATATGCCTTTTCTATTAAGTGTCAAAATGGAACATAAAGTCTTTACAAGGATTCACAAAACAAGTCTTCTAGATCTCCAATTTTTCAACCTTTAACTTCTCCTTCTACAAAGTTTATATAGAAACAATACATAATTATCAAGATCCAAAAGAAACGGATCTGAAAACCTCCTCATCTATATTTAGTTTCTTGTTTCAAATAATCAAGGAAAATATCCAATCTGATCTCCAATTTGAATTGATGAGGTGGCTTGTCAACTGTTGTCCATGAGATTTTTCAGGAAAATAAATCTGGTAAATTCCTGAAAAATAGGGTCCAATAATATCTTTGTATCTCTTAAATGGTCATAGTTGTGTACAAAATGAGAGAGTTTTTTTTCTGAAGGGACTCGTTCCCAACAAAAACCTCTTTTGGTTTCAAAAAAATCATCACCAGCTCTTTTGCAACCTCTCCAAAAATTACTGACTAAAACAGAAAATTATTTATTATGAAATCGCCGAAAAATAGGCCTCAAAGATAAATTTGAATCTCTTAAAATGTGATAGTTGTGTAAAGACCAAGAGAGATTTTTGTGAAGGGTAATGTTCCCAAAAAAACCCTCTTTTGGTTTTAACGAATTCATCTATAGTTGTTCTGAAACCTCTCTTAAAGATAAAGACTAAAACAGGTAAAAAAAACAGAGTATTTCCTGTAGCTTTCTCAGAAAAATAGGCCTCAAAGAAAAATTTGAATCTCTTAAAATGTGATTGTTGTGTAAAAACCGAGAGAGGTTTTTGTGAAGGGGAATGTTCCTAACAAAAACCTCTTTTTTTTTCAACAAATTCATCACCAGCTGTTCTGAAACCTCTCTTGAAGATAAAGACTAAAATAGGTAAAAAAACAGAGTATTTCCTGTAGCTTTCTCAGAAAAATAGGCCTCAAAGATAAATTTGAATCTCTTAAAATGTGATTGTTGTGTAAAAATCGAGAAAGGTTTTTGTGAAGGGGCATGTTCCCAACAAAAACCTCTTTTTGTTTCAACAAATTCATCACCATCTGTTCTGCAACCTCTCTTGAAGATAAAGACTATAACAGGTAAAAAACAAAGTATTTCCTATAGCTTTTTTGGTTATGCAGAATAATAGCCTTTGTCATCATAAAACATTGCTTCAACTTTTAATGATCTGGTGGTTGCTCTTGTTATAGGTCTTGTAGAATACTGAGCAACTTGTTTTCCTTTTCTTTGTATCTTCCCCAAGTTTTTGTTTTCCTGTGTAATGGAAGCATTTCTAGTTTTTCTTTGACACTTGCTTTAGAGTCCTCGGAATGGTCTTCTATGATTATGGCATTTTCCTCTTTGATTGATGAGTCAAACATAGATTTGGACCTTAGCCTATATTTTTTGGCAACTCTAGTAGAATTTCTCCTAGGGTTTTGAGACACAGGGGTAGATTTCTTCTTTTGCTTTTTGATTGCATCACCTTTCTTACCGGTTGCCAATGATTTATGTTTGACTGTGGTTTTAACATTATAATCTTCATTTGAATCATCTTCCATTTTTATGTCTGCATCGGAAAACATTTTGATCTCTGCATCCAATTTGGGTCTCTTACCTCTTTTGATCATGGCTTCTTCTTGAATGTCATCTACAGGGGTATCATTAGGAATGTGTTGAGTCAGCTTCTTTCCCTTGTTGGTCCTTGTCACCTTAGTTGCAAATACTTCTTCTTTGATAGAAAATTCATTAATTGTGATACTCTTTTTCTGTGTGACTGCCTTCTTCCCTTTTCCCTTTCTTTGTTTGTTTGGTTGTGGATCATTATTTAGGGATCGAATCAACCAAGTCCAGGGTTTTTTGTGAATTATGATCAGGGCGGTATGCCACTCTTGTCTAATCCAACTGTGAGGGACTCCCTTTCTCCAATCCAGGTTTTTCTTATCTGGTAGCAAACATTGATTGACAAACTCCGTGACTACATGCTCCTTCTTCCACCATTGTTCTCCTTCAACTGCCAATCTGCAAACTTTGGCGATGGATTATTCTGTCACCAGCATCAACAACTTTTTGATCTCCACTTCGAAACCATCGAAGTTTTGTGCAAACACCATAGATACATGTTCGTCATAACCTTGGAAGGTGGTGAGGAATTTGAACCAACCAACGTCTTTAAACCTCTGCGCCATCTGCGGATATGCTTCGATAAGCTCAGCGCCCTCAGGTTCCAATATGACAACTTGCCCACTTCTCTTAGGTGCCATATCAATAACACGATGTTGCAACTTGGCATTGTTCGGAAGTTGAATTTGCAACCTGCAACTGTTAGCATATAACAGTTTCTTCTGAAAAATACCTACGCTTATAATTCAACAAATTGGAACGACAAGTGACAGGATCATATAATGATGTTTGGAAATTGACTGATTTGAAAAGGGTCTTTGCAGGTACAGAATGATCCCATCATGTAAAAGTTTGAACTGTATAATGATTCAAAAGATATCGTGGGACACATGTGGATTATCAGTCCATGATTTATGTAATCATAATAGATTCAGGGTGGCTGGCGCTTATCATGGCATGATTATATTAGCGCTACGAGAATAATTTTATTCCAGTAGCGCTATTAATGACTTGGCAGAATTTTGAATTTGCAAGATTCAAATAGGCATATGAAGTGACACATCTTGTAAAACCATGTCTTAAATCCCCAAACTTAAGGAAATTATTCAAAAAGCTAAAGTGTGAAACATAACAAACTGGATACAGAAATTAAAATCAAATGAAAGCAAACAATGAAGTGCAGGTAGGGAGGGTTTAGGATTAGAGTTTCTCACTAAATCAAAAGCAAAATTAGAAACTAACAATATGCAATGTTCTCTGCACTCAATGTGGGCAATATTGTTCTTCGGCGGCATTGTTGGTTCACTAGTTCATGCTTGCTTATTGTATGTTCACTGATTTCTTATTTGCCTGTTGTTTTTGTTCTTGTTTTCGTGTTGGTCTTGTTGCAGTTTGCACGCTTGGGGTTCTGCAACCGCAATTGGAACTGCCCTTCTGTCGTTCCCCATTGACGGGCAGGTTTGGGTGTCGTGTTTATTTTTGCTTGATTTTTGCAGTTTGCAGGTGGGAAATTTGACTACTGGGGATGCCTGAGTTGAAATCCTCTTGCAAAACATCTTTGTAATATGATTTCCTTTTGTGATGCGTCATTGTTTCTGTGATGGAGGTAGGTTCTGTGTCGAACATTGGCCTTTGGACGATCCTCCCAGCTTTGAATTTTACCTAACAGGTCTCACAGCCTGAATTATTTAGTTAACAGATGTGTTGCAATATATTTTCCTCTGAATTTTTTGATACAATCTTCTGTGTAGTGAATTTGGCCAATATTGTTCTTCACTGGCATTCCTGATCGACTGCTTGGTGCTTACTTCTTTGTTCGTTGGATGCTGCTTATTGTTGTTTGATTCAACTTTGCAAGGTTCGGGTCCTACAAGTGCAGTTGGGCCTTTTCGTTCTTCTTAACTGGGTTGTTATTTGTTGTTTGCTCTTGTTTTCTTAAGCTTTGCGATGTTGGAGTGTTGCATCTACAGTTGGATCTGTTCTTACATTGTTTTGCAGTTGGCTCCCCAGAAAATACTATTAAGATAAAATAATATGCAAAATTTTGCAATCGATGTAAATTGCATCTCCTATGGCTTCAACCAGTGCTTGTCGAGCTCCAACTGTATTTCATAGAGGATGATGTTTTTCCCATGGTTAATGTCTTCCTATGGCTTCATAGTTATGAGAGTAAGTGTTGTTGTCTGAACGATAAAGTTCTTCTCTCCCTTTCTTTTTCCTCGTGTAAACTTTCTCGTTTTTACCTTTTGTTCTTTCGCTCTATTGTGCGTTTCTAGTTCTATACTTTGCCACATTTATGTAGTCGTGGGTTCCCTGGTTGGCCAATTGAAAAATCATCATCTCCATCTATATCTTCACATCACGATTCCTACCGGCCGCCATTCGTTTGCATATTTATCCAATTTCTTCTAAACTAGCTCGTTTTCCCTTTTTGTTCTTACCCTCTGATATGTGTTTATGGTTCTATACTTTGTCACGTTTCTATGCTCATGGGTTCCCGGTGTGGCGAACTGAAAAATTATCATCTCCATCTATATCTTCACATCATGAATCCGACTAACTGTCATTCATTTGCATACTTAGCCAATTTTATGAACGCGGGTTCGCGGATAGGTGCTATCAAACTATGGTAACTCGAGTTTGAGGTATACATCTTGCACCTAGAAATTTCATGCTCTACAACTCGGCCCCGGACTCCTCGAACTCGCAACTCTGCCTCTACCTACGATGAGTCTTTCTGTTTGACCTGCCTTTCCATACTTAGTCGAGTCTTCAAATTTTTGCGGGTTCACGCGCTCCCAGGTTCAGAAAAGTTTAAAAGCATTTTGTCGCTCATTAGACTTAAAATTGAAAAATGTTCTGAAGAACCAATGAACCAGCAATGTCGCTGAAGAACAATATTGCCCACATTGACTGCAGATAACATTGCATATATAAAAAAAAAAAAAAAGTGTAACAGGCCTGCTAAGTAAACATTTAAGGCTGTGAAGCCTGTTAGGTAAACATTTAAGTCTGTCAGAACTGCTCTGTAAAAATTTAAGAAAGAATGCAGTGTGTCAGGTCTGTTATGTACAAAAAAAACATTGATTATATTATATTACATAACATGAACCAGTGAACCAGCAATGTCGTTGAAGAACAATATTGCCCACATTGACTGCAGAGAACATTGCATATAAAAAAAAAACGGAAAAAAAATGTATTGTAACAGGCCTGCTAAGTAAACATTTAAGGCTATGAAGCATGTTAGGTAAAAATTTAAGTCTGTCATCCCCGAATGGGGTGACACGTAGCTCCACGGTGACAGTTGGAATAACACTCAGCCTAGGCATAAATGTCGATGGTCGCCATGCACAAGTCTGCATTAACGATGGGGGACGGCCATAGCTACAGCCATATGACGGAGGGACTCCTCCCTCGCACGATCATTTACGCCCATAGCGCACTCGGGATGGAAGGGGTTAAGTGCGGGCAGGTGACCTCGGCTTCTAGTTATTTGATTTCTTATATGCCCGGACAGAGCGGGACTGCTCCTGCCTCGGCTCTGCTTTTCGCTTGGACGCTCTGGTGCAGTCCAGCATTCCTCTCGCCCTGGCTCTCTGCATTTTCGTTGTATTTTGGCAAGGATTGTCCGGGTATTTTGTCTCTGTGTGTAACGAGACAGAGTCGGTTGGCTCGCGCTTTGCACCTGCAACTGCTCTCGTCCTGGCTCATCTGCCTATCCATGCAACCGCTCTGTTCTTTCACCATGGCTAGAAAGAGAGGCAGGCCTCGCCATGGCGCGGCCTGGGATGCCCATAAGGTGCAGCGGCGACGGAAAGAGCAATTGGAACGCGCTTTGGCTCTGGCGACCTCCATACTTCGGAAGAAAGCTCGGGCTGAGAAATTGGCGCTGCTCGCCACCATTGCTGAGCCGGGAGCTGGTTGCAGCCGAGATGTCAAGGCAAATACACCGAGAGATCGGTAGGAGGCTGGCACTGAAGAGGAGTTTCCCACCTGTGTCATGGTGGAAGACCCGTTCATGGAGGACCTGTCGATTGCAAAGAAGACCTGCGCCACTGAGGCGACCCACCAGGAGGAACGCAGACCTATTCCGGCACAGGAAGACGATACCCCCGGCTGCATTGTTGAAGAAATCCCTTGGCCACGCGACAACAATCCCAGCGGCCATGACTTGCAGGTGAATGAAGCAGGAACGAAGGGTGCAGAGGTTGATGCGGTGCAAAGGGTGTTCGACGTTGGTTTTGGAGTGGCGGTGGACTCAAGGAATGTTCCCCTCAGCGACGTGGGTGGCAGCATGCATGGCTCTCTCCTCCGGGCAGAGCACCTGGCTCTAGTGTTCGGCCTTCGGGGCCACATGTCTGACCTGGAGCATCGGGCCCTTATCATGGGCCAGCGCCTGGACTTGCTCCTCGATGCATATTCCAATGCTCCAGCTCAGCGGAAGTGTCCCCTCTGCGCGCAGGCATTTGCCATCCCGGTTGGGTCCACGTGGCAGACTGGCGAGGACGACAGGTCACCAGGCACCTAGGTTTTATCCTCTCTTGGTTCCTAGTCTTATTATGTTACTGTTTTATGTGAATTTGGACTATAGACATCTGTCCTGGTTTCCTCCAGGCAGGACAGATGCTACTTTACTTCATGTTTTATCATGCTACTGCTATTTGCTCTCCACCTATGCTGGTTTCCGGTAATCGGCAGCATTTTTGGTGACATCAGACCTACACTACTGTATATTTTGTCAAAGCTTTTTTGTTAATCTAATATAGCAGGTTCCACTTTTTTATTTAAAAAAAAAAAAAATAAGTCTGTCATAACTACTTTGTAAACATTTAAGAAAGAATGCAGTGTGACAGGTCTGTTACGTACAAAAAAAAACATTGATTATATTATTTTATAATAAAATAATAAAAAACATTTGTCAAAATACTATAATTTTATATTATACTAGGGGGTAGACAATATTATAATATTTTATGTGCTTTATCTCCTTGCAGACTACAATATTATACTATAAATATGATTATATATGTATATGTATAAACGCCAGTATACATATATAGTGGTGTATTTAGTGTAAACTATTAAATAAAGATCATGTTTTTTTTTTCTTTTATGGAATTATACAGATTCCATTAACAGATATTTGTTTTGGGTATGTGCTAATATATGGATAATAGTTATACACTAGTGGAAATCTGAAGATGTGAATCCGCCAACTTCCACACCTATAAATTTTCTGAAAAAATGAGTAATGCATACTAAATATGTACTTTTATAAAGTATGGACATGAGATTTTATAGAGCATATATGGATCCATCATTCCATACTTAGCCACTTTTTGGATCATGGGTTCTCGGGCTGGCGGGCTCAAAATTGGGCCTCTATTGTTCTGTGTCCTACAAATAGCACCCAGAGTTCCGTGATATACAAATTGATAGGCAGACTTGCGGGCTAGCTGGCTCAACATTGCACTTCTATTGTCCCTTGTCCTCTAAACAACACTCGAAGTTCCGCGAAAAAAAAAAAAAAAAAAAAAAAGTGGAACAAGCACAACAAATACATACACAATAACTAAAATAATCAACATTGGAATATGAAATAAGAGTCTTTATGCCCTTCCTAATGCACATTGATTATACTTTTAAAAGTGACAACCGACTAGACAGGTTCAAAAAGATTGGTTGTAATAAGCAGAAAGCTCGAGGACATCTCCCATTAAAATGCATAAACGGGCGAATATTATGGGATTTGAGAAAAAAAAAATCTTGCATTTTGAATTTGCAAAAAAAATAAATAGTTAATTTAGTTTTTTAAGGGCATCATCATAGTAGCAGTGCAATATTGTACTACCACGCTTCCATCCACGAACGTGTCATCCATAGAGGTCTTGACATCATGTCCCCCTTTAATATGGTGCATATGTTACGGGTTGCCATATTTGAGAATCTGCTCGGATGTGGAAATGTTATTACGTGCTATTAGTCACTATTTAGCACACATATTCGAAAAGATTGGCATTTTGAATTTGCAAAAAAAATATTGGCTATTTTAGTTTTTTAAAGGCATCATCATAGTAACAATGCAATATTGTACTACCACGTTGCCATCCATGAATGTGTCATTCACAGAGGTCTTGACTTCATGGCCCTCTTTAATACTGTGCATATGTTACAGGTTGTCATATTTGAGAATCTTCTTGGATATGGGAATGTTATTACGTGCTATTAGTCACTATTCAACGCACATATTCGAAAATATTGGCATTAATAAGTGAAAATATAGAGGGCATCTTCCATTAAGACGAATTAAACCAAAATCTACGGAAGATTATAGTGTCATCCTCTAGCGTTGATTTTAAATACTTATTCCCATTTCTCTCTATCATCAAAGAGTTGGGCTTTAGGGTGCCTTCATTCTAATGTTCTTGGTCATGGACATGTAAGACACCTTAGAGATGCCATTGAGGCCCAATTGAAAGAAAAGAGAATGGTTTTATGTGACGTGAACTTTGAGCCAAAAAAAAACTCTTTTAGCCAACAAAAACTTAGACAGGAAAAAAAAAAAAAAAACAAGTATCTTCTTATTGTTGTTCTCCTTGTATTCGATGCTTTGGTTGATTTAAAGGCCTTCCTGGAGATTTGTTTGTTGATCTTCTTTGTTTTCTTGCTGGGAGTTGGAAGGGATTTTCAGGTCATCTGCAAAATGCTCCTTCGTTAAAGTATATAGTTTCTTCCAACAACACAGATTTGGCAAGTGTATCAAATTCGAAAGAGCACACAAGAATTTGTCTTCCGTCGAAGGAGTCACACTTACCGTGGCTTGAAAAATGGTCTATAATATTTGGAAATGACGCGAAATATTACTCCATTCGCGAATGTACTCAGAAGGAAATTATAGATTTGGATCGTCACGAGTAAGATAAACTATATGGGTGGTTAAAATGACATACTAAAATTACATAAGTTTCTATTACAAAGTTTGTTGAGTTACTTCTGGGTGTGGTAAAAGACTTGACAGAAAGCCATATTCTTTGTCAAATTTTGTTCACTGTCCTCTGGATGTAGTTACAGACTCCACATACAATCAATTGTCTATCGCTACTGCACATTTTTTATTTCACTGCTCCTATGCATATGATTGCATCTGGGTCGATTGGTTGCGCCTATTTACACGAATATTCCCCTCCTACTTGAAGGTGGGTATATAACCAGGGAACGACGGTGTCAAAACTTTCTAATCCCTGCATCAACATGTAACTGGAAAAATTTAATGGGAAGGAATTATGGATTATGGGCTTTGCAACACTTTCTGAGCATTACTTTATACTACCACCTTCTGCAAGAAGTTTCGTGTGTTCAGGTAATGATTTGGTTTCTGAAAATCACCTTTTACTACCACCTTCATGTAATCATTTTATTTCATTATTTAGAAAAGACGTTAATGTAGTGGTGTGTTTCCAGATCTGTTTCCACCTAATGTCAATATTCATGTTGTTTCCCTTTCTTTGGATAAGGAAAATGCATTTCTTTTGTTGCAATTGATGCGATATTTGAAAAAAAAAATGTTCAAACCATACAATTTCTTATTTTTTAAAATATAGAACAATGTATTTTTTTAACAGACGGTTGTTCGAAAAGTTTTAGGCATTGTTTGGGATTCACGTCCTTCAAGGATGTTAATTAACCACAAAATTAATATTGTTTGTGTCAATGCAATTGAGTCGTCGTCCACTATGTCAATTGCATTAACACTGAAATGTCAGATAATAGATGTTTGACATGTACCTAATGTCAAGGTCATTATCGCACGGGACACCCAATGTCCAAAGATTTATGGACTCGAAGCAACATTGTACATTTTGTGAGAAAGCAACACTAAAGACGATGTTCTTTACAGGTCTGACAATCCTGCAGTTTAAGTGCTTTGACAATGACAGCCCTGCTTGTTCATCGTATTGTCGCACTGCAGCCAGTAGCACTATTCCCATCACCACCGCCAATGTCAATGTCCGAAGTCGAAGCTATCTAGAGCCTAGGGTCACCACCTATGTGGATGCATTGAGGTGAAACTACCTGGAACCTGGGATCACGACTTCTTACACTTGACATTAGTATTAGAAGTGATCGAAATTTGACTATAAGTCGAGTATGTTACTGCATCCAAAGGTCGCTCAACACTATTTGACATATAAATTGGTTGTCTGTCAATTCTGTTACAACTTTGGCATAAAACATTCTGGAATTTTAAAATTTTGATTGAAATGCGCATACAGTTTCTCATGTTCATTGGTATCCAATTTTATAGTTTCCTTCTGAGTGTATTCGAGCATGGAGTAATATTTGGCGTCACTTCCGAACATTCCAAACCTTTTTGTGGGCCACCATGTCTACCACCCCTACGATGAAATATATATTCTGATGCGATCTGCAACATTTGATACACTTGCCAGACCTGTGCTGTTGTAAGAAGTTATGTACTTCAATAGAGAAACATTATGCAGCTGGCTTGGACGTCCCTTCCAATTTACCATAATAAAACAAATAAGTTCAACATACAAATCTTCAGGTAGGCTTTTCAACCAAACAGATGATCCAATAAAGGGAGAATAGCAGCCACAACATACTTGAATTTTTTTTTGTCTCATCTTTTTTTGCATAACAGGTTTCATTTCCCCCAAAGTTGACGTCACATAAAATGACTCCCTCGACTTTGAATTGGGCCTGAATCACATTTCTAATTTGTCTCGAATGTGAATGGTCGAGAACATTACAAGGAAGGCACCTTAAACCCCAAGTTTTCGACAATAGAGGAAAATTAACACTTAACAAAGAATGGAATGTTGAATAACCAACCAATGTAGGTAGGCCATATCTAGAAGAGACAAGCTATTCAAAAATCTGGGATAGATCTAGTTGGCAGCACCAATGAAGTCCAAGACCCGAAATTGATATTCAACATTTGATCGTCAAAAAAACTATCCACTAGCTTCAGTATTGTACATATTGTTTTTGGTCGGTGGCAGGCCAAATCATAGTCATTGTGGCAAATAATGTAAGCTGTATTTTGTAACCTATCTTATTTGAATATAGAATATTTGCAAGTTTTTTTAATGGTGTTTTCCAATATCTAGTATTGCTTTTCATTTTATTTAGTACCTTTTTTTGTGTGTCGTTAAACATGGACGACAAGCTTTTCTTTATGTTGCCCAGTACTTCGATTTAAATAAAGGCTACTTTGTTCGTTCCTTACATTTTACATGGACGAATAATTTGTCATAGACCATACTTATGTGGTGCCCACCCTATACTTAAAGAAAGAAATTGGAGGACCCGTCCTGCTTTCATTCTTCGGGTCCCGTAAATAGAATGAATTAATGACTATTACAACAAGGCAACTCAAGTGTTGACATCATGTTCCTGTTCAATATCTTGCATATATTGTAGCTTCTTC
>JZKD02S1674999.1:385053-431075 GCA_000966675.3 Picea glauca
ATATATATATATATATATATATATATATATATATATAGAGAGAGAGAGAGAGAGAGAGAGAGAGAGAGAGAGAGAGAAACAAATTTGTGAATCGAGCAACATCCTACAAATTGGAAGATGATTTATATTTGAACCAAAAATAATCTATTAATATATACTAATATGAAAACTATTGGAATAAATATAAAAGATTTCTCTTGGCCAAAACTTAGCCAATTATCTGGCCACCGGGTCTCGGGTTTGTGGTATCCAACACCTATGTCCCATGTTCCATCATATACATCTTGCAGCCAAAGAACTTCTGTGATCTGCAATTTATGCTTTTACTAGTGAGAACTCAAGAGGGGCTCGAAAAGATTGCCATTAATAAAGGAACAATAGATTTTATTATGTGACATACTTAGTCCTTTTCCCCTTTTCTTCTTCTCGTCTATTATCGCTTTCTGGTTATATACTTAGTCGCCTTTCTATGATCGTGGGTTCCAGGGTTGGCAAGCTGACATATCTTCATCTCCATCTATATCCTCGCATGACGAATCCGACCGACTGTTGTTCCTTTCCATACTTAGCCAATTTTATGGTTGTGGTTGTCGGGTTGGTGCTTTCGAACTCTGTTGCTTCTTGTTCCGTTATATACATCTTGCACTCAAAACTTTCGTGATTTCAACGAAATTTGTGAACCGAAAAACATCCTGCAAATTGGGAGATGTTTTACATTTGAACCAGAAATAATCTATTAATATGAATATTATTGGAATAAATATAAAAACTTTCTCTTCGCCAATACTTAGCCAGTTATCTGGCTTCCAGGTACCGGGTTTGCTGTATCCAACATTTATGTCCCCTGTTTCGGCATATACATCTTGCAGCCAAAGAACTTCTGTGATCTGCAATTTATGCTTTTACTAGTGAGAACTCACCAGGGGTTCGAAAAGATTGGCATTAATAAACAAAAAGTAGATTTTCTATTGTGACATACTTAGCCCTTTTCCCCTTTTCTTATTCTGGTCCATTATCGCTTTCTCGTCATATACTTAGTCGCCTTTCTATGATCGTGGGTTCTAGGGTTGGCGGGCTGACATATCTTCATCTCCATCTATATCCTCACATGACAAATCCGACTGACCGTTGTTCCTTTCCATACTTGGCCAATTTTATGCTCGTGGTTGTCGGGTTGGCGCTTACAAACTCGGTTGCTTCTTCTTCCGTGATATACATCTTGCACTCAAAACTTTCGTGATCTACAATTCCACCGCGGACTCCTCGAACTCGCAATCTACACTCTACGAGGGTTCACAAATGTCTCAAAGTATCTGTCGTTGCCTTCCATCCCCACTAACTTCACATCCTTCATAATATACATTAACTATGCTCTTACTAATGACAACTGAACACACTGGTATGAAAGAATTGGCACCCGGACCTCTTCCATATACAAATTGACTACCGGACTCCAACATCGTCCCCTCTTCCGTGTTACACATTATGCATTCAAATGCTCTGAGATATACAATTTGACCGTTGGGGCCTCACATCTTCTGGGGAGACCTTGTCACCCTATTTTGGATCCTCGCGTTGGAGGGTTCACGAAATCTCCAACTTGTAGTCACTATTTCCTGTTCTGCCCATCCTCGTACTTCTTTCCAAATATGCAACACCAAAGGTTTAATACTAAAATGCCATCATGCAACAACTGTAAAGATCGTCATTAATAAGCAAAATTCTCAAGGACCAACCATCCCTATAGAACTTGCCCAGAAACATGCAAAGAAGATCTTGCTAGGTAATGGCAAAGCTATTACAAATTTCAATATATTAGTGAAAACAAGTCTGGGCCAGCGTTTCCCTATTCCATACTTGGACACTTTTTCGATTGCGGGTTCCCGTATTGACGGCCTCAAAATTGTGTTTCGAATCTTATGCAACTTGCAAACAGTGCCCGGAGTTCTGCGATATAAAAAAATTTCGCTGGAATGCTCCGTCACGAGCCCAGCCGTCCGCCATTTTTTTCCTTTCTATTGCTTATGGATTTCAACAAAATTTGTGAACCGAACAGGATCCTGCAAATTGGAAGATGATTTACATTTCAACCAGAAATAATCTATTAATATATATTAATATGAATACCATTGGAATAAATATAAACACTTTCTATTTTAATTTTTCCTCTTTTCTCCCCCTCTATTATCCCTTTGTGGTTCAATATTTAGTCGCATCTATATGATCACGACCTCCTAGATTCGCAAATTGACATCTCTTTATCTATATCTTGACACCATGAGCCCGACCGACCGCAGTCCCTTTCAATACTTAGCCAATTATCTGTTCATCGGGTCCCGGGTTTGCGGTATCAACACTTATGTCCCATGTTCCCTCATATACATCTTGCACCAAAAGAACTTATGTGATCTGAAATTTATGGTTTTACTAGTGAGAATTCACTGAGGGTTCGAAAAGATTGGCATAAATAAACAAACAATAGATGTTCTTCTATGAGATACTTAGTCATTTCCCCCTTTTCTTCTTCCTGTGTATTATCACTTTCTAGTTATATACTTAGTCGCCTTTCTATGCTCGCAGGTTCCAGCATTGGCGGACTGACATATCTTCATCTCCATCTATATCCTCACATGACGAATCTGACCGACCGCTCTTTCTTTCCATACTTAGACAATTTTATGGCCGTGGTTGTCGATTGGCGCTTTCGAACTCTGTTGCTTCTTGTTCCATGATATACATCTTACACTCAAAACTTTCATGATCTACAATTCCACCGTGGACTCCTTAGCCATTTTTCCCTTTTCTTCTTCCCCTATATTATCGCTTTCTAGTTATATACTTAATCACCTTTCTATGATCGTGAGTTCCAGCATTGGCGGGCTAACATATCTTCATCTCCATCTATATCTTCACATGACGAATCTGACCGACCGTTGTTCCTTTCCATACTTAGCCAATTTTATGGTCGCGGTTTTCGGGTTGGCGCTTTCGAACTCTGCTGCTTCTTGTTCCGTTATATACATCTTGCTCTCTGTTATCACATATAGTTATCAAGGGAAGTAGGTCGTCCAAGTTCGTGGTCTGCACAGGAAGCGTCCGAGCGCAACATGCAGAGCAGCTCATTTCAGGCTTAAAATACAAACTGGCGGGCTCAGTTTTGCGACGGTGGAGATACCCTATGAGGATCAAATTAGCGGCCCCCTGGTATTCAAAGTTTCAAAATTGCACGAAGTATAGCGCCATGAAAAACACCCAAAGCCCTGGAGTAAGTCTCAGTCATCCGATTCAAATGGACACACGATGTTAGATCTAGAGCTCCAGAGGAAAGTGATGGGGGGGAAAGCCCGAAGTAGCTCTAGATCGTTGATCAATAAGGGAGCAAAAGGGTCGTCGATCTGATTGAAGGGGTCAAAGTCCTGAAGTAGGAGCAGAGTCGTTGATTATAGCGGGCGCGCGTCAATAGATCGACAACTCTGGGTAAAAAACACAGAAGGTAAGCGAGATTTGATATTTGATTTTCCCGAAGCCCAGAGACCCAAAAATCGTCTCAACCGTCGATCAGTAGGATCCACGCATCGCCAGATCCTTCGCTCCGGGTAAAAGCAGGAAAAGACAAAGGAGGTTTGAGGTTTGAAAAGTCTGAAGCCCAAATCGTGAAGCAAATCTCGGTCGTTGATTTGAAAAGGGAAGATCTGATCCATTGATCTGAAGAGGGTATATTTGAATCGTTGATTGTAAATCCTCACCCAAGATCACAAGATCGATGGCCATAATCCACTGCGGTGACACGATGTGCTCAGGTAATAATTTTCTTGAGTTGTCCCGCAATTGAAATCGTGGTTTGGCAAAAGTAATACGTGGAAAAAGGTGGTGGATTGTGGGCTCAAAAGTGGTGTGAACCCAAACCACCTTTGAGGGGCCCCGCAACCACATGTTTATATAGCATCTTATCCGAGCACATCGTGTGGCCGTCCCCTGGGCATTAAGCCGCGTTTCAATACCGAGAAAAGGCAGTTAATGAAAATGGAGCTGGTTGTTGAAACCTCGACTCACTCAGTAATTAGAAAGTATGGAGGAGACGGTCGTGGAAAACAAAGTTGTGAACTTGAGGTACCCCCGTGGACGGATTCTCCTGCAGACCCATGTCGATCTGAGCTCACGTCTGACAGAGGGATACATGCATAGTCTAACAGAAGACTACTCAAACGCAAAGTTTTGAATGTAGTGATCAGATCACTCTCTTGATAGTCGGGAACTGTTCTGAGTATAAATAAGTAGTTTTGATATTTTGTTATGGTTGTCAACTAGTTGAGCAAAGCTCCCTATTTTGTAATGTGTTGATGCCATAACTTTTCTCTGGTTATGTATAAGATTTGAGACTTTCATATTAATAGAATTTAGCCTCTTTTCATCTCTTTGTAAAAACTATGCTAAAACACTCGGGCATGGAGTATCCAGTCGAGGGTTGTTATGCTATTGTAATGTAGGTTTGATTGCAGCGGTATCGTGACCAGTTTTAGTTAGCTTCCTTGTGATCTTTTTCCCTCTTACACTGAATGGATCGGGCATGGAGGATCCAGTCGAGTTGTTGTAGCTGCATGGTGATGTAGGTTTGATCATTGTGTCGTTATGACTGTGTTGTTTGGACATATTTTAGTGTCTGAAGCTTGAGCTTAAGAGTGATCTTGAGTCTGAGTTTTTCTTCTCCAAGCTGCTTGAAGGCCTAATGCCCATAACAGTTTTGTCCACCTTTCTTACTAAGTCTTCCCTCTACTCACACTTAAACTCAATTCACTGACTGAAGTTAGTTGTGGCCCTCACTTCCTTGTTCATTTCTTGTCCAGTTATGTGTTGAACATCATTCATATATTGAGTTTTGTCCATTGACCTCCACTCATATAAAACCAACATCCACCAAAAACTCTGATGGGTATTGGGCTTATCCTCCCGCAATCTAAGGGTGACTTTCAGTGCTAACATTGTTGGCACCATTGTCGGGGAACGAATTGAAGACTTTTCCCTGGGATAGAACGATAACGAGCTTCTGATTATGAATGTGAATCGGACATCAAAACCATTGAAGATTGCAACTTGCACCTGGAGACTCCACAATCAAAGACTCCATTGGGGAGGATCCTGTTGACAGAAAGATGACCATACTGAAGGGAAGACCATGTATCAGTTTATGAGCTTTATTCATGAAATCTTGTTCTTGTTTATCGGCTCATTTCTCTCTTTCCCTTCACATATAAAGAGGATTATCCTCTGCTTTGTCTATTCAGATGATAATAGGCCTTCCTTTATTTATCCATCCTTGGAAGAAGAAAACATGCCCTTTTCTTGTGTTGTAGATACCGATCCCATGTCTTCACCTCTGCCTATTCATAAAAGTGAGATATGTATTGCATCTCCGCTTGAAATTGATCACCCTTGTAGCCCTGGGGAGGTTGAAAATAATTCACAACCTTCTCAAATATCGTTACCCTTTGTTATTCCTGATGAGCCTTGCCATCAACTCATTAATCCTCATGATCATCCCACTGCTTTTCAAATTAAAATCAGAAATAATTTGTTTAAACCTTTAAGGCTACCACTTGACCTTTATCCTTATCCTCTTTATTCCTTTGAGTATCTTCCTTGGTTTTATAGGGAGGACCATATTATGGCCAAGAGGCACTTGGGGGCCTTTGAGAACTTTGTTGGCCAGTTCGAGATTGTTCATGAGGATGTTACCATGAGGTTGTTCTCACACTCTTTGTATGGAGATGTTGTTTTGTAGTTCATATGTCTAGAAGTCGATTCTATTTGCTCCTGGACCAAGCTATGCCATGCATTTTTAAAGTGTTGGGGTGAGAACAAGTCCCTTACTCAATACTGGTTTGAGTTTAATGACTTGAGGAGAGGGGAAGAGGAAGCCTTGGTTGTCTTCAACATGAGGTTTTACAGTGTTTATCATTGTATGTCTATGGAGATCAGATCCACAGAGACTGTTGCCATGGTGTACTATGTCATGGCTCAACATTTAGAGCTTGTCCTTCTCTTGAGAGAAAGGAAATCTTCATCTTTAAAACAGTTGTTTGAAGATGTTGAAGAGGTCGAAGAGAACATCAAGGATAGCAAGGGAGTTCGTACGCAAGCACATCATGAAAAAATTCATGTACATAAGCAAGAACATTGTCAGTATGTTTCAGATTCTGAGCAAGAAGACTGCCAATATGTTTCAGATTCTGAGCAAGAAGACTATTAGTATGTTTTAGATTCTGAGCAAGAAGACAGTGAGTATAATTCAGATCTAGAACAACAGCAAGGAGGTGGATGTGACTCACATTTGGAAACAAATCCTTCCATAGTTGCCTATTCTATGGGCAGGAATGTATATCCATCTTATGATCAGTTTTCGAGACATTTTGAGCACGTAGTAGTGGTTGATTGCATAGATAACTATACGTTATTGGTTGATCATAGTTATGACGTTTTAAATCCTCCTGCACCATTATATTATGATCATTCTTATGAAGAAGAGACTGCAACTGTTGATGATCAAGAGTTATTTTCAAAAGAACAGGGAAGTCTTTTATTTACACGCAGAGAGGCATTTACAGAGGAGCAGCCTGGTCTTCTAAAGCAGACATGATTCTATCACACGATTCATGATCCTATGGCTATATACATGGAGTCCTATGTTTCAGATTTTAAAAATTTCCAAGACCTCACTATAGAGACTTTTCCTTTATTCATTGAGGAAAAACATTGTGTAGAAATCAGCCATCCGGGGCCTACAGAAAACATTCAAGAGCATGATAAAGAGCAGAGCTTTCCCATGGTTCATGTTTATGATGATTATGATTCTGATCCTTGGGAGAATCATGAAGAAGAAGAGGCAGAACCAAATGGGTAGTTCATATCCTACCCAGAGCCTGCAAACGAGCAACCATCACCTAGGATCAGTCAGCCTGCATCAGCCATTCGCTCACCCATGATTGCCCGAGACATTCAACCATGTGTGAGAAGCTGTAAGACAGAGCATGTTTTCTGTCACCAGCCCAGTGGATTTTGTCATTTTCTCTATGAACTTGTAAGGGAGTACATGGAGTTGCATTTCCTTCATGTCTTGGAGCCGCTCAGCTTTATCCTAACTTCAGCATCGGGAGGAGAGTTGAAAAGCATAATCGTTTTATTGTCACAGTTGCATTGTTTTTATTTGATCAGTGACAGAGTATACAAGTTTGCAGCTCGGAAGTTGCTTGAATGGCTATGGTGGAAGTTTGCTTTCACTTAGCGCTTTGTAAAAATCAATTAGTCTAGGAATGTACATAAATAAGCTCCTCCTGGATCCCATGTATTTTGCTTTCATTTTTAGGATAGTGTGCTTGTCGGCCTTTAATCCTCAGCAGGATTATTTTTTAGCATGACTCCATTAGCCCAATGCAGAAGGCGACTGGAACTACTTTTTCTTAGCAGCTCGCAGGGAGCATGCCATTCCCTGTGGAGCCAAATGTTATCACATATAGTTGTCAAGGGAAGAAGGTCATCCAAGTTCATGGTTTGCACAGGAAGCATCCAAGCACAGCATGCAGAGCAGCTCATTTTGGGCTTAAAATACAAACTGGAGGGCTCAGTTTTGCAACGGTGGAGATCCCTTGTGAGGATCAGATTAGTGGCCCCCGGGTATTCAGATTTTCAGAATTGCACGAAGTATAGTGCCATGAAAAACACCCGAAGCCCAAAGGCCCGTAGTAAGTCTCAGTCGTCTGATTCAAATGGACACGCGGCGCCATATCTAGAGCTCCGGAGGAAAGTGAAGGGGGGGGAATCCCGAATATATGAAGTAGCTCTCGATCGTTGATCGAGAAGGGAGCAGAAGGGCCATCGATCTAGTTGAAGGGGTCAAAGTCCTGAAGCAAGAGCAGATTTGTTGATTGAAGCAGACGCGCGTCAATAGATCGACAACTCCGGGTAAAAAACACAGAAGGTAAGCGAGATTTGATATTTGATTTCCCCGGAGCCCAGAGACCCGAAAAGCGTCTCAGTAGTCGATCGGTAGGAGCCATGCGTCACCAAATCCTCTGCTTCGAGTAAAAGCAGCAAAAGACAAAGGAGGTTTGAGGTTTGAAAAGTCTGAAGCCTGAATCGCGAAGCAGATCTCGGTTGTTGATTCGAAAAGGGAAGATTTGATCCATTGATCTGAAGAGGGAATATTTGAGTCGTTGATCATAAATCCTCGCCCAAGATCACAAGATCGACAGCCACAGTCCATTGCAGGGACGCGACGTGCTCGGACGATAATTTTCTTGAGCGGTCTCGCAATTGAAACCATGGTTTGGCAAAAGTAATACGTGGCAAAAGGTGGTGGATTGCGGGCTCAAAAGCAGTGTGAACCCAAACCACCTTTGAGCGGCCCTACAATCACGTGTTTATATAGCGTTCTATCTAAGAGCAACGTGTGGTTGCCCCCTGAGCATTAAGTCGCGTTTCAATCCCGAGAAAAGACATTTAATGAAAATGGAGTTGGTTGTTGAAACCTCGACTCACTCAGTAATTAGAAAGTATGGAGGAGTCGACTGTGGAAAACAAAGTTGTCAACCCAAGGTACCCTCGTGGACGGATTCTCCTGCAGACCCATGTCGATCTGAGCTTGTGTCTAACAGAGGGATACATGCATAGTTTGACAGAAGACTGCTCAGACGCAAAGTTTTGAATGTAGTGATCAGATCACTCTCCTAATAGCCGGGGACTGTTCTGAGTATAAATAAGTAGTTTTGATATTTTGTTATGGTCGTCAACTGGTTGAGCAGAGCTCCCTATTTTGTAATGTTTTGATGCCAGAACTGTTCTCTGGTTATGTATAAGATTTGAGACTTTCAGATTAATAGAAGTCAACCTCTTTTCATCTCTTTGTAAAAATTGTGCTAAAACACTCGGGCATGGAGGATCCAGACGAGGGTTGTTATGTTGTTGTAATGTAGGTTTGATTGCAGTGGTATCGTGACCATTTTTAGTCAGCTTCCTTGTGATCTTTTTCCCTCTTACACTAAATGGATCGGGCATAGAGGATCCAGTCGATTTGTTGTAGCTGCATGGTGATGTAGGTTTGATCATTGTGTTGTTGTGACTATGTTGTTTGGACATATTTCAATGTCTGAAGCTTGAGCTTAAGAGTGATCTTGAGTCTGAGTTTTTCTTCTCCAAGCTACTTGAAGACCTTATGCCCATAGCAGTCTTGTCAACCTTTCTTACTAAGTCTTCCCTCTGCTCACACCTAAACTCAATTCACTGACTAAAGTTAGTTGTGGCCCTCACTTCCCTGTGCATTTCTTGTCCAGTTATGTGTTGAACATCATTCATATATTGAGTTTTGTCCATTGACCTTCACTCATATAAAACCAACATCCACAAAAAGTTCTGATGGGTATTGGGCTTATCCTCCCATAATTTGAGGGTGACTTTCAATGCTAACACTCTCAAAGCTTCTGTGATTTACAATTCCACCGCGGACTCCTCGAACTCGCAAGCTTCACTCTACCACGGTTCACAAATGTTTCAAAGTATTTGTTGTTGCCTTCCATCCCCACTAACTTCCCATCCTTCCTAATATACATTAATTATGCTCTTACTAGTGACAACTGAACACACTGGTACGAAACATGTGGCACCCAGTCCTCCGCTATATACAAATTGACTATTGTTTAGTCGTTTTTCTATGATCGTGGGTTCCAACGTTGGCGGGCTGACACATCTTCATCTCCATCTATATCTTCACATGACGAATCCGATCGACTGTTGTTCCTTTCCATACTTAGCCAATTTTATGGCCGCAGTTGCCGGGTTGGTGCTTTCAAACTCTGTTGCTTCTTGTTCCGTGATATACATCTTGCACTCAAAACTTCTGTGATCTACAATTCCACCACAGACTCCTCGAACTCGCAAGCTTCACTCTACCACGGTTCATAAATGTTTCAAAGTATCTGTCACTGCCTTCCATCCCCACTAACTTCCTGTCCTTCCTAATATACATTAATTATTCTCTTACTAGTGACAATTGAACACACTGGTACGAAACAAGTGGCACCTGGTCCTCCGCTATATAGAAATTGACTACCATTTAGTCGTCTTTCTATGATTGTGGGTTCCAACGTTGGCGGGCTGACATATCTTCATCTCCATCTATATCTTCACATGACTAATTTGACCGACCATTGCTCCTTTCCATACTTAGCCAATTTTATGGTCGTGGTTGTCGGGTTGGCACTTTCGAACTCTTCTGCTTCTTGTTCCATGATATACATCTTGCACTCAAAACTTCCGTAATCTACAATTCCACCACAGACTCCTTGAACTCACAAGCTTCACTCTACCACGGTTCACAAATGTTTCAAAGTATCTGTCATTGTCTTCCATCCCCACTAACTTCTCGTCCTTCCTAATATACATTAATTATGCTCTTACTAGTGACAATTGAACACACTAGTACGAAACAATTGGCACTCGGTCCTCTGCTATATACAAATTGACTATCGGATTCTGACATCATCCCCTCTTCTGTGTTACAGATTATGCATTCAAATGTTCTGAGCGATACAATTTGACTGTCAGGCCTCACATCTTCTGGGGAGACCTTGTCACGAAATCTCCAATTCCTAGTCACTGTTTCATGTTCCGACCATCATCGTACTTCTTTCAAAATATGCAACACCAAAGGTTTAATACTAAAACACCATCATGTAACAACTGTAAGGATCATCATTAATAAGAAGAAGTCTCGAGGACTAACCATCCCTACAAAACTTGTCCAGAAACATGCAAAGAAGATCTTGCCAACTAATGGCAAAGCTATTACAAATTTCAATATATTAATGAAAACAAGTCTGGGCCAGCGTTTCCCTATTCCATACTTGAACACTTTTTCGATTGCGGGTTCCCCGATTGACGGCCTCAAAATTATGTTTGGAATCTTTCGCAATTTGCAAACAGTGCCCGGAGTTCCGTGATATACAATTTTTCCGCTGGAATGCCCCGTCATGAGCCCAGTCGTCCGTCGTACCTTTCAATACCTAGCCCCAAGTTAGTTATATCTCCATGACATTGTACATTTACTGTGTATCGAGTCCACCCTTCCATGTTTTTGATTGCGGGTTCCCGGACTAGCGGCCTCAGGATTATGTTTCCAATGTTCCATGACTAGCAAATAGTACCCGTAGTTCCACAATATAAAGTTTGTCCATGTTACACTTTCTACGGTCAACACTCCCAAGAGATACAATTTAACCCTCGGGCCCTCACCTCTGTTGGTTGTATCTTGTAGCCCTATTTAGAAGAATCACCAACCACTTTCGATAATTAGCCATTCCTTACTTGTTGTTCCCTGCCCCCGACACCTTCCTACTTCTCTTTGGAAATGCAATTGGCAAGCTTTAATGCTAGCACTTCATTGTGCATGAACCTTAAACATGTCATTAATGACCGAAAGGGTCTGTCGTATACAGATTGACAGCCGGACTCCCATATCATCCCCTCTTATGTGGTACACATTTTGCATTCAAGTTCCGAGACATACAATTTGACCCTCGGGAAGTCACGTCTCCTGGGGAGCCATTGTCACCCTAATTCTGAAGCCCGTCCGATGACTTTCCATACTTGCCCATTTCATTAAATCTCTTTCGCAGTTCCTCGGGTTGGCGGGTTCACGAAATCTCCAATTCTTAGGCATTGTTTACTGTGCCCGACCAAGATTTAATGCTACTAGTTCATCATGCAACAACCGTACAGACCGCCATTAAAAAGAAAAAGTGTCAACGAGACAGTGAAATTTAATTAAAGCTCGACTCCCTGAATTTAAATTAATTTATCTTCTCTTATTTTCTCTTTTCTGCCCAGACACATGTAGAAAAGATCTTGCCACGCAATGCGATATATATTACAAGTTTCAATATATTAGCGAAAACGAATATGCCCAGTCGTTTCTCTATTCCATACTTGAGCCACTTTTTCAATTGTGGGTTCCCGGATAGGTGGGCTCACATTTGCACCTCCATTGTTCCATGTCCTGCAAACATTACCCGGACTTCCATGATATACAAATTGCCCTCTGGACTGTCCTGTCATACCCTCTTCGGTGTATTGCATATTGCACTCAAAAACTTTTGAGACATACAATTTGACCCTCGCGCCCTTGCCTCCAACAGTTGTACCTTGAAACCCTATTTTGAAGCTCGTCCGACCGCTTTCAATAATTAGACACTCCTTAACTACTATTTCCCTTCCCCGCGACCTTTGTACTTCTTTCTTAATATGCAATTAGAAACCTTTCATGCTAACAGCTCAACATGCAGGAACCGTCAACATTGTCATTAATGAGCGAAACGCTCGAGGAGATATCCCATTAATACGCATTAAACCAAGATCCGCGGAGAGTTATATTGTCCCTTCCGATTGTTCATCTCAAACACAGGTCATCGCGTTGGCCCGTTCAAGAAATATCCAATGCTTAATCGTTCATTGTTGTATTCGCCATGTTCGCACTTCTATGTCTGCAATAACTAATCTTTAATGTTAACAATGCATCATGCAACAGCCGTTGAAATTGTCATTAATGAGCAAAAGTCTCGAGGAGATATCTGTTTCACATGCATTGGACCAACATTTGCGCAACATTATATTATTCCTTCTAACTCTTTATTTCAATCATCGTCTGGAGAAAACAAACGTTCTTGTAAACTTATGGCAGCAGGTCGACAACAGTTTTGTGGAGATACAATGAATATCTTCAGACGTCAGGACCAGAACTTCCAGTGGTCCAGAGCATACTCTTACTATTCATTCTATTCCGCCCAGAACAAAGTGATTTGGACCTATGGAATTGCTCGTGCAGGCTGCGTCCCTAAGGTTTTTTACTGTAAGGAGGTGGTCTCTTGGTGCTCCGAAAAATATATTTTAAGCCAAAGAATTATTCCACTACACAACCATTCTCCTATTTCTTTGTCACCTCAGGTCTTCTGCAGATGTTAAAATTGTCGGAGCCAACATTGACTTTCAGAGGACAAGACTGCAAGCAGTTCCTAGAAAAACATGACAACGGGTTGGACATCTTAGCTGAGTCCCTCGTAGACCCGACAATAGTTCTTGAAGATACCACAAAGTTGCAGGTAAGTTCCTTTAGAAATCCATTTTGGGAAATTGCTTGGTTGTTTACAAGAATAACGGGACAAGAATCCACGACAAGCATTTCTCGTATAGTTATCTATATTTTGTACTTCACAGTCAAGGAACAATTCATTTTCAATTGGGGGAAGCTAATTTCCTTTGAAATCTATTCCTAGCTGTCACGATTCAAATAATCATTTTTTTTATATGTCATCCTACTCGATTTTTGCAATAGTGCATTGTTGTTCGTTTCCAAAGCTATCTCTTTCCAAGAAAGTAAACTGTGGATTCGACCCAGTAACATTCTGGTACCAGGCCCTATGGAGGCACAAGGCCTCCCATTGTTTTTATGAAGTTTTTAAAGACTTTGTCTCAGTTTTCAAAGATTTATTGTTAGGGAAGGATGCTCCCCAGATGTCTGGCCAAGCAACCAAGTTTTTGAACAGGAAGGGGACAATTGAACAAAAGCAAAATCACAGTGTACTAATGGTCTTTGGCTCCAAGGAAAAACCTGCTTTCCTTCTATGCCACATCACAGACAAGATGTTTGTTACAGAAATAGCAAGGCAATACAACCACTGGTTGCAGTTTTTTCCATGAAAATAAAAAAAACAGTTCATTCCTCTTCCCTGGAAAGTCGGGGACTTCATGTGCAGAAACGTCAACAAGATTGACGAATTCGCAGGCAATTTCAAGAACTTGAACCTAACATATGCTGAAAGCCTAAAAGGGTTCAACCCTCATGGGATTTTTCGAGAACATTTACTAGCAGTTGGCTTTAGCAGCTCTTTTATCCATAGATGCCTGACCGAAGACAAACACAGTGACGACAACAATCCCGCTTCTGACGATTGCGACGTAGAGACATTGCAAAGCTCGACTGAATTGTATAGACAACAAGGAAAAGTATCCAGTGAGAAGAGTGTCGAGTCCCCCACCAACACTCCCAAGAGCACAACATCACTGAGCATCGCTTCAACGGCCCACCCCAGTAATAAAGCAACCCAGAAATCTTCAAACAGAGGAGGAGATAAGAACCCTCCTCGCACAAAAATTGATAGTTCTCACAAAGTTCCCCTGACGAAGAAGAGAAAAAATATTGTAGGACAGGCGGATGAACCTGAAATTGAAAGTGAACAGATGCAACTTGAAATTGAAACTGAGCACATGCACAAAGTTGGCCTGTCCACAGACGCGATGCACCATAGTTCCACAATGGAAATAGCGGAGACCGACATTTTTTACGAAGATGAATCCTTTGTATTCCAGAGCGTTGTTTTTGATAGCCAATCTAAAAATATGGTCATTGAAAAGAGAGATGTAACAAATAAGAAAGACAAATCTCATATAGAGATTAACTTTAGGAAAATGCAGCCATCCCAAATCTCCCTATTTCACCGCGTAATCGGTGATGCTCTTGATGATTCCATTGTAGGAATTGAAGCGAAGAATGCCAGACTGAAAGATCGCGTCAAGGAATTTGAGGAGGCTTTCATTGCTACCCCAGAGTTTTCCATTCGTTTAGCAAAAACCGTGCCTGCTACCCCTGTAGCCAAGTTAAAAGTATCCTCCAGCCTCCTCGCATAGTGTAGAGCCCTTGTAGAGAATAACATCAAGAAAAAAATGCAGCTAGTTACTGAAGCCTGGGAAACATCACAAAATATAGCTTCCTTTTGAAAGAGGGAAAATGATTTGCACGAATATTTGCAGGCGAATTTAAAAAATGATCAACATTTCTATGAACAGATGCTGACCCCTTATGCCAACCATGCCGTCAACAACTCGGATCTAAAAAGAAAACAAGAGGATCTCCCCTTCCCAAGGCGGATCAAAAAATTAAAAACATGCTGGCAAAAGAAAGTTAAGAACCTACAACTCATTGGTGAATCATGTGAACAAGCCATATCAGAAAAAAAAAGAATTATTCAGAAACCTGACCCAAATAGACTTAGCTAGAAGTACCAATGAGGTTCAAGACCCAAACTTAGTCCTCAAATCCTTGTCAATGACCAAAGAAGCCTTCAATGAACAACTTGATATTTTAAAGGGGTTGTCTTTAGAAAGGTTTTACGACATCCTTGAATTTCGTGTAGATGAGCTCGAGAACTGGCTACCGGACTATGCAACACACAATGAAGAAATTGAACAGGCTCTACATAGTATTTCTATGGATCTAAGGAAATTAGAAAACGAGCTTTTTGACATAGAAATCCAGGATGAAATCAACGTGGCCCCCATGAGAAGCTACATTGAAGAATGGTTCCAACGAAGAATGGACAATCTCATCGAGGAAGGGCAACAACCAGTTGGCACGATTCCAACGACCGTGGATGACAACAAAAAAAACGCATCTGCTTCATAGTAAGTCTATACTGATGTCATCTTGTTTTCTTTATCAATCCAGTTATTCTACCTCTTTAAATAGAAATCTCTATCAAAAGGCTCATAACTTCCAAATTCTTGTTTTCAGGTCTTCCTCTCTACCCTCAAGCAGTTCTTCTTTTTACAGCCCTAATTCTTGTACTTATTTCTTTTTATGGTCCGCGGGAGCCCCAATCCCAGTCTATATGACAAACGCATTTAAATTTCCATAAATATGTAACAAACATTATTAAGTTTTGATAAATTTCAAAGAAAACTATGTTGTATGTTAGGAAATTGTGTTTGTTATATTTGAATGTTTAATGTGTGTGTTTCCTGGTCCTTTTTTTCATATTTGATCAATTTCAAAGAAAATTAATTCGTAAATGCTAAAAATTTTGTCATCCTCTGCATGGATACCACATGTACTTCATCATGCATTTATTCCCATTCCAACCTGGCAGGGACTACACTGCCATGCAACACTTGTTTGTGTTCAATACCAATTTCACAAACCGTGGAGTGTTTAGATGATACCTTTGTTAGTATTTAAAGTATCTATACTTTAAATACTATGTAAATAGTATAAGATCTATTTTGTTTTTTCATATTTTATTTTTAATAATTTTATTTTTTTAAATTAAGAAATAAAGGTACCATGGTTCTTTGTTTCTAATGGAGGAAGGAGAAAGAAAGGAGTTTCATGGAAAAGTTTGTATACCCACTTGTTTGCAAATGAAAAAAGATGTAGTTTAAACGTTTTATGTTTTAATTTTTTTCTAGGTATTATTTTTAAGTAGTTGTGTCTAAAATTCAATAATTTTTTTAGAAAATTGCATATTTTAATGGTTAAGATCACATATTCTCGATATCATGAGGTTTTTAAGGGCACTGCATCTATTTATTCATTCAACAACGTGATTTAAGTAATGTAAAGTTGTAATTTCACCAACATTTGCGTCGCCAAATTCCAATAATAATTACCGAAAAATTAAAAAACATAGAAAGTTTAAAATAAATATGATAAATATGGACATTTACATTTTCTTCGTGTAGTAATGGTTTTGACATAATAAACAAAACAACCAGCACACAGGCTGCAATGCAATCCCTCAGCTCTCATGAGAGAGTAATATACTAGTCACAACCTCATACTAAACCAAAAACAACATAATTTTATGGCTACACTAATATATGTTAATGGACATAGTAGGACCTTCTTTTCCATCTACCCAAGTGTAATATGAGATTTTTGCTTCTTGTTTCTGAATAGCCTGTTTTGATAGAAAGTCTGCCTCCCTATGGTATTTTCTGTGGATATGAACGAAACTGATTTCTCTGAAATTTTTGATAAGGTCTCTGATTCTGTCCTTCCAGCGGTCTAATGCATAGACCTGTAGAATTCCTTTATCATTTAACCATTCAATTACTATTTTAGAATTTCTCAATACCTGGATGTCTCTAATATCCAACTGAGTTGCCAAAGTCAAAGTTGCCCAAACTCCCAGTAATTATGCCCTTGTGTTTGTACCTTCTCCACAATTGAAGGTCCATCTATAAACTGAAAAATTTGAAGTTTTAATCACCCCCCCTACCCCACACTACTGGCCACTAGATTGAGTTGCTCCATCAAACCATCCCACTGTGGTCCCTGCTTGTTGTGTTGGTATACAAGAGCGGACTAGAGGAAATTGTTGATAAACTATGATCCTTTTTAACGCTCCAAGAGACTTTGTGACTACAAAATATATGGATGGAGACCCTTGCTCAAAAATGAATTTATTTCTCTCCAACCAAACATTCCAACATATTAGTGCAATTAGAGTAGTGGGAACAATCTTTTTCTCTAACCATTTTTTGTAGCATTCTGTTAATGTGTTTCCTTCCCATTCTTTTTTTAACTTTAGCCCAGTTTGAATTTTGTTCCACACCTGCTTTGTAAATATGCAATGGATCAATAGATGATTTACAGTCTTCGATTCCATTTTGCAAAGGTGACAACAGTTAGGTCCTTCCCAGCCTTTTAATTGTAAATTATCCCAAGTTAAAATTTCATTTGCCACTTCTAGCTAGATAAAAAGTTGTATCGTTAAGGATATATCCCATTTCCTGAATGAAAGCCTCCACCCACCGATTGGTTGTGTCCAGATTGTTGTAATTAAGGCATCGTAGACATTTTTGACAAAGAGAAGTCTCAATTTATCCCCCCAAATCCACTTTAGCTCATCTGCTATGTCCTATAGATAGACCCTTGAGCTAATAAGAGCTATGTGAAATAAATCCTATTCCTCTGTCGCTTCTTCCGTTAGACCCAAATCATCGCTCTCTTTCCACTAAGAGGAAATAGAACTAGACCGAGTTAATCCCCTGGCCTGATAGAGTAGGGTAATGTTTTTCTGTTTTAAAATGGATAAGAGACTTTGTGACAGATAAGATGAGTTCCCCAAACCCAGAATTCTATCTCTACCAAGTTGAACAGAATGCCCCAATCTTGGGCTCTCCTGGGCTCCAACTCAACCAATTTGTAAGGAGGTGAACATATTTTATGAGATTTTTCCAAGTGTGCGAGGCAAAAAATTGTTGAAAGTCATTGATCTGAGCCAAGTTGTTACCGAAACATAGGGAAGATACTTATCTTTTATTACTCTATGCCAGATGTCGTCCTTCGTTAACACTCGCCATAAAGTGTTTGCCACTAGAGCTTTGTTGAATAGATAAATGTTTTGAATTCCCCACCTGCCAAGGTTCTTTTAGTTTTGCTAAAACCTCCCATCTACAAAGATGTAAATGATATTTTTCACTGCATCCCTTCCAAAGGAAACTGGACATTGTTTTCCTGATCTTGTTGAGGACCGAGACAGGAATAACCGCCAAAGATATCCAATAAATTAGTTGACTTTCTAGAATCGATTTTAATAATATAAAACGACCACCCATGGACAACCATCTGTTGCACCAATGTCCATTTTTTTTTCCATTTTAGCAAGTAACCATCTCCAATCTTCCGCGTTGTACATTCTTGTCTTGAGATAATATCCAAGGTATCTGAATCCTACTAAGAGGTCAGCAGAATTGTAAGGGAGCATTTCCTTGAAGTTTTTTAATTCCTCCTCATTTAAACTAGCATATAGTAAAGTGGACTTTGTCATGTTCACCTGTAAACCCAATGCTTTACAAAATACTTTTATGGTGATGTCTATCTCCTGCCATTCCTTGAGAGAAGCTCTGGTCATGATTAAGACGTCGTCCATGAAAAGGAGATGGAGGATTCTGACTACTCTGGATACCTTCACTCCCATCAGCTTTCCTTCTCATTGTCCTTTCTTAAG
This sequence comes from Picea glauca, assembly GCA_000966675.3. Taxonomy (NCBI): domain Eukaryota; kingdom Viridiplantae; phylum Streptophyta; class Pinopsida; order Pinales; family Pinaceae; genus Picea; species Picea glauca. Next base: position 403,884 of record JZKD02S1674999.1, read on the forward strand.
GAGCAGACTAAGACCCTCGATTACCAAAATAAAAAACAAAGGGGATAATGGACACCCTAGTCGCAATCCTCTACCACTTCTGAAGAACGAAGTAGTCTCCCCATTTAGCATAACAACAAAAGTTGAAGAACTGACACAACTCATAATCCAATTTGTAATTTGGATGTCAAACCCCGATGGGATTAAAATCAGTCTTAAATTGTCCCAGCTTAAACAATCATAAGCTTTCTTCAGATCGAGTTTTAGAACTATCACCTTCAATTTTTTCAAGTTTATGTTATGCAGGCATTCCTGGGTCGTTCCTATGGCGTCTTGTATCTGTTTACCTTTTAGAAATCCCAGTTGCTCTTCAGATAGAGATCGAGAGAGAATAGGTTTGATCCTATTGGCAATAATATTTGAAATTAGCTTATAGTACAGGTTACATAAAGAAATTGGTCTAAAGTCTTCAAAGGATGTTAGCTTATTTACTTTTGGTATAAGGGCTAGGAAAGTCGAATTTAGGCCCCCAACCACTTCTCCTCTGATCCTAGACTCCTCGACCATATCCAACAAATCACCCCCTACCAGGTCAAAAAAGTAAATAAAGAACTCAACAGTCCAACCATTAGGTCTCGAACTTTTATCTTTTTAAAATTGTTTTAGCACCTCCTTTAATTCGTCCATTGTGCATTGTCTTTCCAAAAGTCTGGTGTCCTCCTCATTTACCATTCGAAGGAAAAGGCTAGCTGTTAAGACCTGTTCGTTTACGGAGGAGTGATCCTGCCCCACAAAAAAACTTTTGAAATATCTAGTAGCCTCAATTTTTAGTTCCTTCTGACCAGTATGTACGAGTCCATGTTCATCTAAAATCTCCCAAATATGTTTACGGTTCCTTCTATAATTGGCAAATTGATGAAAGCATTTTGTGTTTTGGTCGCCACTTTTCATCCAAATTACTCTACTTTGTTGTCTCCAAAGTTCCTCTTCTGCCAACAAGAGTTTATTTCTCTCTTCCTCTAGTTGTTTTAGGTGACTTTCCTCTACCAAATTTTGCTTACCCCTCGAGATCCTCTGAAGAGCAACTTCAATGTCTTCCTCCAGCTTCTCAAAGATGATCAGTTTCCAACACCTGTTCTGTTTTACCCGCTGTTTAGTTTGATTCTTTAATTCTTTTAATTTCCACACTAAACGTCTCTTAATCCCTTCCTCTTGTACAAATTTATGATTCTGCCGCACTTCATGAACAATTTTGGCAAAATCTTCTTCTCTTAGCCATTGGGAGTTGAATTTGAAGGGAAAGGCCTTAAAGAGAGGAGTAATCTCGAGCTGCAGTAACACTGGTGCATGATCCGAAATGTATGGGTAGGCCACCCAAGACCTATAAAATCCCACACTATCTAATAGGTCTTCGGACAGAATGGCCCAGTCCAATCTCTTTGATATAACTTCATTTCCTGATCTCCCATTGTGCCAAGTTGGGACAACCTTGTCCGACTGTATATCTACTAGTCTGTGTTTTTGTAATCAGCCAATGGACCAACTTGAGCCGAGTCTCCCCAAACCTCACCCACATTTCAGTAAAGTTTAAGTCACCTGCTATAATCGAGTTTTTATGTGATAACATGCCACTTTCTGCCACTTTGTTCCAAAAACCTCTTATGTCTGAGCACAGTCCATAAAAATTTAAAAGCATAAGCTCCCTTTTGCTTTCAATACAAATGCTTGTCAAAAACATACCACTACAAGATAAGTAAGGAACAATGTCTAACTTATTTGGATCCCATGTCACCAAAAGACCTTCTGACTTTCCAACTGAACTGACAGCACATGATAACCAGGCTGGTCGAAAAGTATTCATAAAGGATCTTGCCTTCTGCTCCTGAACCAAAGTTTCTTGCAAGAAAAAGATGTCCGGGTAAGTCATATCTAATAGTCTACGCACAAAGGCAGATTTTAGGGTGCCTCCCACCCCTCTAATATTTAGGGAGAGCAGAATCATATTTTTTCCTTGGACAAGGCTTTCATGCCTCTAAGCGCCCCAAAGTCAGTGGAATTTATAGTAGTCATCGAAGGTAAGGATGTCTCAGCCTCCGCTTTTTTTTGAGCACTCCTGGTTTTTACCGGAGATAATTCAATCCCCAAACCCCTCGACCATGCGTATTCCTTCCATGAACCCTCTCCACACAACTTTGTTGAGCTAGCTTCTCCATCAGTCTCTTTTCTTTCAAATACCGATCTCCCTTAGTAGATTGGTAAAGGGGTGGGAGACCGAGTTTCTCGGTAGTTTGGTACCAGTGAATCCAACACAACACTAAGGGAAGAATCTCCTAACTTGGGTTCCCTATAGCCTGAAAAGTTGTCTAACTCCCTTAAAGGTTCACTGGTAAGATGACTTACCCCACCGAGCTCCTCCATCTCACTAGAAGTAATAGGCATTTTGTAGCCCCTATCCCTTTTGAAATCACTTGTCAGTCCTCCTTCGCCCCTAATGACAACTTCCCCCGAAAAGGAAGGCTAAGTATACCCCCCCGCACCCGACGTAGTAGGTTTCACTCCACATGTAAAAAAGTCTACCCTGTCCGGCAAGGAGGGACTAGAAGAAGCCTTGAAGAATACATCCCCAGAAGGCTAGAAGAATCCAGAGTGTCGCGCTCCCATGACGACAACGTAGAAAAAAGAGAGGGACAAAACGTTTTTAGCTTACCTGAAAAAGTGTTCGTCGGCTCCACTTGACAGTATTCCTCCTGAGCATAGTGTAGTGCTCCCATCTCGAATGAGTCGACCTCTGACGAGTGTTAGCGTGTCGCTTTCCGCAGCATGGAGTCTTCAGACTCCTCTTCCTCCACAAAGCCTTTGCAGTCCCTCCGCAAATGGCTCGTTCTACAACAAAAACTACACAGAAAAGGGATTCCTGAGCGCTGACTCACCGTCCGACCTCTCCATTCAATCTCCAATGTTTCTGGTAAACCCAAATGGATATCTATCTCCACTAAAATTTTCCCAACTCTTTTGGAAGGGGCTTTTAGTGTTTGTTCGTCCACCATGATAAACCACCCCAGCTCATTACCGATAGCCTCCTGTGCCCTTGCATGCCAGAGCTGTAGTGGTAGCCCGGGTAATAAAACCCATAGATGACGATGCTGAAAGTACTTTGTCGCTGGGTCAAAGGAGACACACCAACATTTTATCATCAAGCTACTGCCTTCTATTACCCAGTGTTTTCCCAAAACCTGCACAGTGTCTTCGGGCGAGTTGAAAAGGAAGCCATACCACCCCTCCGTTAGTAAAATGACTTCAAGCGAGTAGCCTAACAGAGGAGACTAGTTCTTCTCAACCCATGCTGGAATAAAGCTCTTGCACATATTTCAGTAAGAAAGCCTACCCACCAGACCACACAGTGCTAACCTGCAGGTTTCCTCTAAGCCTATATCAGAACCCAACACCATCCTTCTTTTTGTTTTATTCGGCTTCCATTGTTTTCTCCTCCCTCCGAAATTTCCTATCGCCTTGACTCCTTTCCTTTCAAACGTAGAGTGCCTGTCTCCCTCCCCAAATCCTCCAGAACTCTCTCAGGTAAAGGCTCCTTCGCTCTCTGGTTGTCGTCGAAAATGCCAGACAAGTTAACTGGAGAGAGGGTTGATACACCTAACGTCCCACCTCTAAGCACCGAGGGCTTTTTTGTTTGGAGTGCCGAGCCTGTCAGAACTTTGTTTAATGGTGTTGTACCCGCACACATCGCGTCTGTTGAGGCGAAAAGACCGGCTCTCTTCCAGAGAGCCTCGTCAACTGCACCCATTAGTGCATTGACTCCATTCTCCATCCAGATGCGTCCAAAAGCAATTGAAGGATCACCACCTAGTCTCCACTAAGCTCTCCCACCGTTTAAACGTCTACACTGATCTAGTCCAGATACAAGTCATTAATACCCCAAATCACTGAACCTCGACTTCCCTGCCCACCTCATAAATGATCCCTCTAAAACGATAGGTGGAAAGGTTAAACGCCACCGGGCCAATACTTATGGATGGGACCTGGAGTTATGTGAGATTAACTCTGAGATCACTAACCTCTAAGGCACAACAGTGTAAGAATGGTACCCAAACAAGGGGCCCGCTTCTATCAACTAAGAAAAAACCTCACCAAAAACATCCAGAAAATGATCACTCCAGCCTCCCGAGCTAGTAACTCCGAGGAAAATGGTGGAAAGCTTCGGTAATCATTTCAACTTCCAGCGATACTCTCCTCCGCCAAAAACTAGTTGAATGTCGTTGCAGGTTGCAGGTCTCGGCCTTCCCCCATCCATCACCTACTCTCCGAGTATTTGAATATTCACCTACCTCTTACTTTTCCTCACTGGCTCATACTTTCTTCATTTTCATCTGCAAGAAATCTGAAGATGTAAAATAATAAAAAGCTGGCAAGTCAAGTCAAAGTATGGGCATATTTTCCTAAAGTTGTCAATAGAATAAATACTTGTCGGTTCGTTTTACATGAGTTTTAGATGACTACCGCCGTCTGCCCACGACGCGTTCGTGGTTCCACGTCAGGAGAAGAACATCAGGTCGAATATAATACGTGGATATCTTTTCCGTTGAAATCTACTTCAGTCCAATGCGACGAGGGCATTTCACACCGAAAAGAACGCACAAGGATTCCTTTACCACAGGAAGGAGGGTTTAACATAAAAAATCGCCGATAATCTCGGTCGCGTTTCTCGTATTTTCGTTTCCTGGTAGGTGGATATTCATCTTTCTCCCACTTCGCATCAATATGGCATTATGATAGGATTTTTATATATGGCATTTGTTTAATCCGAAGCAATGTTTATGTTGACAGAGGGGTTTGTGGGTAGCGGTACTTATATTTTTTTGCATGATCAACGTTGCTATGGCTTTTCCTTACGAGATTTGTGCTTTTAATCGATAGCCGAAGGCTTTAAATCTGAGTTTGTCGTTTCAAACGTTTTCAAACATTTCAGCACAAAGCAGTTAGTAGTTGCGAGTAGGGCAGACTTAGAGAACAGAGTAGCAGCATCTACCTTGAAGCTATCTCTAACTATCTCCCAACTTCACCAGCCATTATTAAGCAGCCCTTAGTTCATGGTCATAAAGAAATTTAACCTAGATTGGGATCTATATCAAGTTTATGGGGGGGCATTATTCCAGCATTGGTTATGATCTAGATAAAGGCCATGAGCGGCCATTGCAGCATAGTGGCTCTGTAGCTATCTTACCAGAAACCTGATCAAGAGACCCGTTTCTTGTTCCATTCTGTTCCCATTCCTGTCTTGACACCACATTAGTATATTACTAATCTTTTTTATATGGATAATATATATACTCTGGGGGAGTTCACGTTTCTTATCCTCCAAAATCCTCTAACCCCATTTCTCGTTCTGTCCCCATTTCCTTCTTATTTCACTTTCTGTTTCTTATTCCTGGTAACATAGGTTTGTACCAAAGCCTGGTCATGTTTGTTGTAGTTTACTCCCCCTCCACATACTCCCAGGTTGCCCTTTGAGTTGCCATCGAAGTTCATATTTAAATTGTAGTGTGAAAGGAGGAGGATCCGATCTCTCTCTTTTTTAGAGCTCTTTTTCAGACCTGTGATTATCCTCCTCTTGTCCTCTGAAATAATCAGAGTCCAGTAGGTTCTCTAAAATTTAAATGGCAATTTTTGAGGATGTTTCTCTTTTCATTTTCTCTTTTGACTTCCTATGAGTCATTTCTCTTTCCATGCAAAGTTTCTTTTGTTTTAAGGCTTAAACCTCACCTCCAATCATGTCTAATCCACTTCTGTCTTGTTCTACTCAAGATTCCCTTGTTCCTCATATTCCAAATGTGCAAACATAAAAACATGGCACCACAACTCCAAGATTTTGTAAGGGTGCACTTCCTTTAAATTTTTGTCTCATTGTTTTGTCCATTTGTTAAAATTTCTTTATAAGTCTAGATCTAGACTTGTTGTTCCTTTCTCAGATTTCAATGCGAAGACAGATTTTTGCCCCACTTGTCTGATGTACCTGTTACCCCCCCATGCTGAGGGGTAACTAAAGGAGATCATGTCTTGTGGCCCGCAATGGAGAACATGATCCCGACCATGATAATGATCAACATGTCCACATATGGTAGTCCAACAACCCCCCTCATTCACCTTTACAGCTACAGGTCAACCAAGGCTCATCACATCCAAGCAATCCAGTGTATGGGGAATGGTAAGTCAACGTAATCATGAGGTATGTTAGTCCTTCTTTCATGCAAAGTGTTGTGCTTAATTTGTTGGGCATGTGGATGAATATCTTTGGTTGAAGTTGGATAATGGGTCACTAGCTTGGGAAATTGTGTTAGTTGCCTTGTTTCACCTTGGTGGTGAACTTCTATGCTCTAGTCCCGTGTTGTCAACGCCCAGGGAAAAGGGGTACACTGGGGGGCCCTCACAAGGGTAATGTTCTATTCCCCACCATACTTAACACTTTCCATCCTGGATCCTCTCATAGTGTACTGAATTGCGGTAATGGGTCATGGTCCGTTTTCTCATGAGAAGAAGAGGTTGAAGGCCTAGATGTTGATGCAGGTGCTCCATATATCTATGCTATGCTATAAATGATAGGGCCACCATAAAAGCCTCAATCCAACTTGAGCCCTACCCCCTGTTGCCATCCTTATACACACTTGCAAACGTGAGCCAAGTCCTGCTCACTTAGTGTGTCCTTGGAGGCACAATGCCTAGGTTCAAAGCCCAAGCTGTCACTTTGGCTTGAACCTCTTCCGTCTAGGCTTACTCCTAGGGATGCCAAGGGGGGTAGACCCTAGTTTCTAGATGAGATTTACGTTAAGTTCTAGGAGTAGATTTTAATTAGTTAAGGTTTAGGGGGAGTCTAACCTATGATGCAAAGGCAACAATGCAAGATGCAAGATTTCTTATGTCAAGCAAGCCTTTCCCTAGGTCAACTAAGACTAGTGCCTAAGGTTGGGCAAGGGGTCAACTAATATGTAAGGGTGTTTAATTACAAGTAAGATTACAAAGATTATCAAGGTACACTTATGCTACAACAAGGTTAGATAATTACAAATAAAGAATGCTAGATACACAATATTACAATATAACAAGCTAACCACGTTTGTTTAAATGTGCAGGAAGTTCAAGACATGAACATCATCAACACATTAAGCCTAAGCATGTCCCAATAGCACTTACTGTATTGGATTGCTCCTCAATGGCAACATCAACACTCAAAATCCACAAGGACACTTAGAAGATTTGAAAGCTTTAAACAAAGTGTTCCACAAGAGTTAAGACATTTAGTTAATTACCCACAAAGCATTACTTGTAGATGAGATTGGAAGATTATACTTGCAAGTGTTTAACCTTAAGATATGCCAATTTGAACCAAGGTTATTAATTGCTTAGTGAGTTAAGGGTTTTAAGATTTGAAAGATTTTAATTACCCTGACTAAGTATTTGACCAAAAACCTCCTCCCCCAATTACCAAATGGCTGCTGGATGCTCAAGAAGTGAGGCAACGAGGCATACCCTAGCTTCACAGGTCAACCCTAATGATCCGAGTACTCCCGGAAAGGACACCGTGCACCGTGAGACCGTCCCCGGCCTAGCACCTTCCGTTGCCTTCCTCAAACCCCGTTTTAGATGGCGAAGATGGTGGTTTAGGGTACCCTATTAAGTCCATTAAGTTTATAGATCAATTGGTTAGGTTTTTAGATGTATTAGAGAGTGTTTTAATGGCTTTTAGTTGCCTTAAAATGGTGTTTTTATGCCAAAACCGAAACTTTAAGCAGCTTAGAAAGATGTGTTATTAAGCATGAGAATTAAGCATATTAACACATGTAAAGCATGTAAAAGAGATCTGAAATAAAGATTTATTGCATCACCATTTGTTAAGCCGCAACATGAAAAGCTTGTAATGAAAAGAATGCTAATGAACAAGGGCAAGAACAACTTGCCAAAGAAAAGAGAGAAACTCAAGCTTATCACCACTTATATTATGATTGTTATTTCATTTAGAGAATGTTAAGCATGAAAAGAACTTGTTGAAAAATTTAGATGTGTGCCTACACTATCAACATGTCCAACAATACTTTAAACTTAAGTGATAGCAAATGGCCTTAAGTATGAAATAACATGAAAGAGAAAGCCACTTATTATACCATCAATGCATTAAACCATTTAGTGTTGGATTATAGCATGTGAAAAAAGATAGAACTTGAGATAGCTTAAGACATGCAAGTAGATTATGCCCCAAGGGCTTAGGCTAAACTTTAATGTGAATGAGATCTAGATCTAGATAATTTTAACCATTTAAGCATGAATAGACCATTAGCACATTGTTACCCTAGCCTTACGATTTTGGAGGTATCTCTCCCAAGGTGTAGGCAATTATTAAGACAAGAAACAATTTGGAAAGAGAAAGAGAAGCAACCAACAAACCACTCAATGGCACAAGGTGGAGGCAAGCCTACCTTTATTGTGCCAAAGGGGTTGAGAAAAAAGCAAGCAACAACTATTATTCACAAACTACTTGCTAACCCCACGTCCTAGCCTTGGAAGACGATTTAAAAAGGTAAAACTTGAAAGTAGATCTAGCCCTAAGCTCACAAGTGGGAGGTAGGCCGTACCAATTTTCCTCCCAATCTATGAGCTGGCAAAAATAACTAAAAATGAAAGAAAAATGTACTAGAAGCTTAGAAAAGTGAAGAGAAAGGTTGAGATTCGTTACCCACTTGAAGAGAAGGGTCTTGGAGTGTTGTGTGGTTGATTTTGGGCAACATAACCCCCTTAACCTGATAAGAAGCTGCAAAAGCCAGCAAGCTATGCTTGCTGGAAAAGCTACACACAACAATAAAGATGAAGAAAAATTTATGTTTTAGGGCAGAAATTTTTCACATAATTTTTTTTATGGAAAAAATATATTTTAGATGACCATTCTATGATGTTAAGCTAGCTGAAATATTATATGAAATGGACAGCAAAAAAAGAATGAGAAAAGAAGGAGTTTGAGTAAGCTTTGAGGGAAGACTCCTCCTTGAGGCTATCCCAACGAAACCCTAGAAGCAAACCTGCAAAACTTTCACAAAATGTGATGCATACAAGTAGATAATATGATTGAATATGCTAACAAAATAAAATACTTGTACCCTATTAGCAAACCCACATATATAGATGAACAATAATACTAGTTGTGTGATCTACCCAAGTAAAATACTTTACCCAAGAATCTACTCTATGCAACCCAAGATGCCAAATCCACAATATTACCTCATATGCAAGCAAGAGACAAGAATACTCGTTGTTCTTTCAATCCTCCAAAGTTTCTCTTTATTACTCAAAAGGAGAATCTTGTAGCAATAAATTGCTCCAAAACCTTCAAGAGCAAAAGAATGGATGCAAGATGGACAAGAATGAGAGAGAGATGTGGTGAAAATCAAGTAGCATAACAATAGCTCAAGATATGGTGAAGAAAAGAGTGAGGAGAGGGCTCTATTTATACTTGGAGAGGCAAACCTACCCCTTTTGCATGAATGCCAAGTGTCACATCCAAGCCACAAGGTGGGATCCCAAGGAGAGGGGCGCACCATCTAGGGTTTTAGACATGGATTGATGAGGTGGAAGGGTTGTGAGGTGTGGGGATCAAGCAAAGAGGGACGTGGGAGGTTAAGAAGGGCGCACCTCATGAGAGAGGGGCCCACAACTCCACAAAACTTAAGTTGTGAAGTTATCCCATGCTAGGGGGGCGCAAATCCCCTAGGGGGCATGAGGGTTTGAGTGAAGGAGTGAGTGAGGGGGTGTAAAAAGGTTGGGTTGGGTAGGTTTGGGTTAGGAAACATCTCTTTCACCTTTTTCCATCTTTACATCCACTTCTTAGCTCAAAATTACAAAAAATTACATTTTGACTTTATCATGACCTAGCAATTAAAATTGCTGTTTTTACTAACTGACACTCCTGGTGGACAAACACCTAGCAAAAGTTGTCCGACTGAGATGAAACTTGGTCCAAGGGAGTAGGGGGTCTCATTCCATTTCTTTTGAGCACAAATACCCCTATCAAAAGTCCAAGGACCTAGTTTTTACAATTTTTGCTAAAAAATAATTAATTAATTAAATAATTAAACCTCCAAACTTAGGGAAATTTAATTAAAAATTAATTAATTAAAAAAAATTAATCTAGACTCGTCGGAATTTCGTGAAACTTTCTAAGATGTCATACATGGTCATTTACATCATCCCTAAACAATAGTTACCAGAGGATAAGCCCATTAGAATGCCCTTCACCACTTTGGAGGAATTATTGCTGGTGTGAGGGAAAAACTCAAGGGAGATTAATAGGGCTGAAAAACCCAATTAATAACCCGAGGATAAAAAACCGTCGGTGAAAGGAACTCTCCCAATGAACCCATCCCAAGGTAACTGACTTAAAGACAACCCATGCAGACCTATTACATTATTAACCCACACAGGGGTGCGGAAATTTCGTTTACAAAAAGATTTGCTGGAGGCCAAAAATGCCCTGTAGAACCAAATAGTCTTCGACAAATGAGCATTTGATGATGCATCTCTTCATGGCACATGGAGTTGACCCCCTAGTTGAATAGGCAGTCAACACCCCCTTTAATCATTAATGGTAATCACCCACCAGATTATAAAGGACTATAGCCCAGTGAAAAATGAAGGAATGAAGCTTGAAACCTTTTAAAGGGGACTTGCAAATGATAACTGGGTATCAAAAGGCAAATTAAGGGGTTCAAAATGCAAAAAGTATCGAGGAAAGGGTATCTCAAGCAAGCAAGCGCTCCCTTTACAAAGGTGCTCATAGAAATGGATTCAATGACATCATAAGCCATTAAGCAAGCCCTGAAACCATATCACTATCACACTTACTCTTGAAGGGTTTCTTTCTTTCGTGCTTCCCTCGGGACCTATCCCTCTACCTGGGTCTTTTATTTCCTGTCTAGGTTGGCACACCTAATAGGGTTGGATGAAGGGCCAAGGCCCTCCCATACTTAAACTTGCCAACTCACATGAGGTCCTAGAGTAGTGTGATGCTTGAAGGGGATACTGAGGTGAATTGTTTACATGGCTTATATCTTAAGTTGCAACTTACTTTACATGTTTTAAGGGCTAATATTTCTTGTGAACCTTGGCTAACCTTGTCTTATACTTTGCTTTGTTTTGGATGGCTCTGACATGGTTCTTTGAGAGACGTATTGGGCTTGTACCCAAGACGTTGTGTCTTTTATTGCACGATTGTGGCACTTGTGATGTGGAGCAGTGGGTCATCGAGTGACTCACCACCCTCAGACATCAACGCTCACATCCTTGGAACCTTGGACGATGGACAAATGGGCTTGGTTTGAGCAGATTTGACCATGATGGCACATAGATGGGCTGAAATCCCACAGGCTGGGCAGAGTACCCTAGGGTTTATTACCCACCAGATTAGGGATGTTGTAGTAGCAGACAGCCAAAGACCATGCAGAGACGAGATGCAACTCTCTCCAGCAAGGACGCAGTGCCCTAAACCCTCGATGTCACTCCTTTGGCCATGATGTCATCTTCTAGGGTTTGATGGTGCTAGGGTTTTGATGGATCCTTGGGGTATTGGTGATGATTTGGCATGAGGAGACATACTTTTGCCATTGCTCCACTTCCAGATGCTGCCACATGGCCTTTGGAGGCCTCCTCCTTTCCTAAGAGGGCTTGACGTCTCACACGTGTGGCTATTATTGATGTATATTTTGCATTTTAGCATTTGTAAAGGGATAATGAGGGGTCGGCCCCACTTGAATCAATGTTATGTTATGTTGTGTGGACAAATATGCTAGGCTAGCCTCATATAAAAAGACTAGCGCTAGCTTTCATTTATTGATCATCACTCTTCACCATTGTGGGGTAACTCTTCTAGTATTTTCACTATTTCATCCTTCTTGGTTTCTCTCTTTCTCATGCACTATGCTTGGAAAAGGTCTCTTGTGGATGGTTTGCTGATTTTGGATGGATATTTTTGCAATTAGGGTTTTGTGCTCTTGTCTTCTTGGATAAAGTAAGTAATTTTCTACAATTCTATGGTATATTGATGATGTAAATGGTGAAATAGCTATTTTATTGCAAGGATTCTTGTTTGTTGAAGCCCTAAGAGAGGAACATAAGTGCTTCTTCCTTTCATAAAGTTTTATTTGTCCAAAATTTGTGAATTGTCCTTGTTAGGGTTAGAGCCCTAAATCCCTAAAGTGCTAGCACTTTAAGATTTTGGCCCTAGACAATTGATCTTTGATCTAAGTGAAGCTACAAGAAGGGAGAAACGATATCAAGGGCCCAAAAGTGCTTGCACCCTAGACGTCCTTCTCCTCAAAGTCTAAAGCCTAAGGCCCAATTGTGCTTGCACCTTAGAATTTAGACTCTACCTCTTGGTTTTAATTAGATCAACCTTCAAGCTTGGATGCATTTGAGACTCCATAGCTCTAGAATGGTAAAGGCACTAATCTAGAAGTAACTCTTGTGGTGAAAGTAATTGATAAAACCCTTTTTCAAACCTCTCAAGTATCTACTAACTTTGCTAACTCTAACCCTAGCAAACTTGCAATATTTTCTGTTGTTGTTATAATAGTTTGCTACAGCCATCTAAAACTGCATTAATTTGCTGCATACACTCATCTAAAGGTGGCTTAACTTGTTCAGAAATTATCTCTAGCAATTGGATAACTTAACCCCTGATGAATGCTTACTTTTCATGCTAAATTGCTACATTTCTGAGCACTTTATCTTGCTGCTGTTGCAAAATACTTATTGCTGTCATAAGACTGGTTTACTGCGGTGATTTGCAACAACCAAGTGAAATTTAATTTGTCTAGTGTTTAGAGAGGTCATTGTTGCATGCTTTAGCATGGTAATTGTATTTATATGCTTCAAATTGTTTCTTGTTCCGGGCAGGTAAAACAATCACCTTATAATCTCTTTCTCCTTCTTAGACCTAGACCAAGTAACCGATGATCAAGATAGGGGGTGGTAGGCTTGGCTATTAAACTTGCTATTTGATCCCTCGAGGTCACCAAGGAAGCCTTCCTTGTGGTGGACCTCCTCTATCACTAAAACGAGGGAAGATCCTACTTAGGTGACAATGGTAGTTTCTGTTGTTATTTTACTTATACAGCTAGCAATTACGGTTCGTCTTTGTTATTACAATCATTTAGCACATTAGCCGCATATATAAGATCACTGAAAGAGAGACAATCACAGAAACAAGAGAGACACAAAGATTATTCTGGGAAACCCTCTAGGGGAAGAAAACCCAACAAACTTCCTCAATATAGATTAGCCAACCAAGAACAATGCTTATCTCCAAGAGAGAACTAACAAGGAAGAAGATCCTCCTCTACTCCTTCACTAGGAAAGAGTAGCGCACCACTTAACCAAGAAATACCAAGAAATAGACCAAAACCCTCCTTGATATCACACCTAGCTGCAATAGCTTCTCCTCCAAGACTTGCGCACTTTTCCTCTTGTTGCAGAGCTCATGTGTGTGTATGCAAGTGAGGCGCTAGCCTCCCTTATAAATAGTAGTTTGGCCTCCCTAAATTAGGTCTGGGCCGACCTGTCATTTTACCCTCTTAAATTACATTTAATTGTCAAAGCACAATAGGGTTGACTTTTACAAAGGCACAATAGGGCCGTCTTAATAAATATAATATAATAACATTCTTTAGGGTTTGTCTTCTTGTCACGATCATCATCTCTGCTTTTGCGCTTCTGCATACTTGGTCATTGTCTTGTTGTCAATCATAGATCTATATATCATAGGAAGTTCTGCACTTTGACTGGAATAACGTACTAGCTTGCGTTGGGGTAGCATATCGGCGTGCGTTGGGGTTACCAACTTGCGCTGGGGTAGCGTACTATCTTGCGTTGGGGTTACCAACCTGCGCTAGGGTAGTGTACGAGCTTGCGTTGGGGTTACCAACCCACGCTGGGGTGGCGTACCAGCCTGCGTTGGGTTACCAACTTGCGCTGGGGTAGCGTACCAGCCTACGTTGGGGTTACCAACCTGCGTTGGGGTAGCTCACCGACCTGCGTTGGGGTAGCTCATCACTTCCCTCTATTGGGGATCACATCACCTCCCTCTACTGGGGATCATTTCCCGCTTCTAGGGAACACATCACTTCCCACTACTAGAGAACACATCACGCTTCCCGCTTCTGGGGAACACATCACTTCTCGCTACTGGAGAACACATCACACTTCCCGCTTATGGGGAACACATCACTTCTCGCTACTAGGGAACACATCACTTCCCGCTTCTGGTGAAGTCTTTCTGGATCACTCCAAGCTTGTCTCTGAAAAACTCAAACTTGACTCTAGACAGGGGCTTGGTCAACACATCTGCTACCTCTTCGTCGGTGGCAATATACTGGAGCTTTATTGCTCCCTTCTGTATCATCTCACGGATATAATGGTACTTGATCTCCATATGCTTGGACTTGTCATGACACTCTGGGTTCACTCACAACTTTTATGCAACTCTGGTTGTCATATAGGTTTCCTCCAACTCGAGATCAATCAATTTCTGTCATCAACTTCCAAATCCACATTGCTTTGCTACAAGCTGACCATGCTGCCACATACTATGTCTCTGCGGAACTAAGTGCCATATAGGTTTGCTTCTCACCGAGTCATAAGATCATAGCTGATCCCATACTAAAGCAATATCCGGATATACTTTTCCGGTCTGTGACACTGCCTGCCCAATCTGAATCTGCAATCTTATCTCACACTCCGAGATATATCTGGGTCCATAATTGATCGTACCCTTTAGGTACCTCATCACATGTTTTTCCATAGTCAGGTGAACATGGCTTTCACCGCAAAACATATATCTGTTCTCGTGTTATTCAAATATATCAACAGACCAATTTTTCACATCACATTGTACCAAACTGGTACACTTGCTCAGTTGCAACTCAATCTGCACAATCATGTGCTAGCTTTATGTGCTTTCTGCAAAGCATTATCTGTCTCACTACCTGAGAGTATGGCCTCTACTCTCTCTGCAACTGTTCCTTCTGGAACTGGGACTCTGCACCTGCAGCTGCTCTTTCTGAAGCTGAGAATGACTGCTCCATTCTCATTGTAGCTGCTGAACTCTGAGAGTAGCTCCTCTATTCTATCACGTCAACAACTTCATCTGAAACTGAGAGTGGCTCAATAACTGATACTGAGGGTAACTTATACTCTTTCTCTGGAGGTAACTCAATCTTCTATTGTAGTCATGTCTCCATGGCCCGACTCATGTACTGCACTAACTGGCACTGGAGATAACTCACTCTCAAATACAAAGATTGTCATACCTGCTCCCTCTGAATCTCATACTGTGTCGACTTCTTTTAATGAATCTATATATACTTCTTCTCCCTCTTGCTGGGACAATTCTCTGGACACAAATAAGGCTTTGTACATCTTTATATCGTTATCTGCAACATGCTTGATCTGCTAGATCAATCTTGGAAGTTATCACTGACTTCCCTTCTGGTCTCAAGGCAAAATCCATATCCCAGTCCTTCTGACTGGCTTCCTCCTCTGTCACTGAAACAAGGGAATCTTCTCAAGAGATTTCACATCTCCTAGATGTCTCTGAGGCTACGGTCTAGTCTTTTCAACTCATGGCATCTGTCTGTCAGTCCTGGAAGACGTCTCTTTTTCCCATCTGATCCTCTCTGAGATCAGGCTCACTCTGAGTCTCCATGCTCCCTCTCAAGCTTGACTCCCTCCGAGTCTATATAATCTTCGGAGCCATTTGCTCCCTCTGATATGGCTCATCAATGCTATATGGCTTTGCATCCTGCAAAGTGTCATGGGACCATGTTGGTCTCTTTCTGGTTACTACATTGATTCTGGGTAGGCCCTTCTGGCTCTATTAACTCTTCCTGATGATTTGAAGAGTGATCAACTGCACTAGAGGGATTTGTTCTGTCATCTTTGGAGCCTTCTGCTCCTTATGATTTGTCTCCATATGAGATGTTCTGTATCTAGCAAAAGTAGCTTCTTCTTCTTCTTCTTTGGTACATGGATGTAGATGGTCATGTATACAACTTGGATAGTCTGCTCCACGTCTCATCTAATATGTTGCCTCCTACAACCGTTACTATAGCTCCCTCCGGGTTATCACCTGTGACCTGCCTGGAACAAGAACAACAAGGGAGAAATAGTAGACAAGAATAATACTCTTTATAATAAAAACAATAGTGAGAACAATCATCACAATAACTCCTTCAGAGCTATCACTTGTGACCTGCCTGAAACAAGGGTCAAAAGTAAGAAATACAATAATAAGAAATGAGAGCAACACTCTTCTAGTGTTGTGAACAATCATTCCTCCATGGCAATCTGGAAACAAAACAAGAAGTTTCTCCTAGAGGAGATGTTAGTTATATCTAGTAAATGATTACAATAACCATTTATCTCAATAGTGCTCACATGCTACCAAGTATTCAATAATAAAACTTTTCAAAGATTGCTATCACAACTATAGTGTTTACTTGTAATGTGGCAATTATCAAACTTGATATGTGCAAATTTGAATGTTATCAACTTAATCAATCAAACTTGCCTGGAGGCTTGTCCTCAAGAATGAGTGTTGTTGCTTTTCTTCCGAGTCTCCTTTGCTCAAGATGACAAGTATTTTCTTGAACCTGCTCTTTGTACTAAGATAATATGCTTTCTTGACAGAAATTTGAGTTAGAGAATAAACTCTATAATCTCAACCTTAATCAATCTAATACTTTGACTTTAGTTTTGACCAATGGTTAGTATGATAGTCATAACTTCAACAGATCAAAATACAACCTAGATGATCATAAGATCACAATAATGTCATAACAAATAGAGGCATACCAAATTAATCAAACCTGGGGTGCATTGTTCCTCTGAATGTGCTGGATCTGAGATCCTTCTGGATCTACGATTGTTGTTTAGACAAAAGATCCTTTCTCCTGCAAATACGCTTTTAGAATACTGATATAGTTTAAACATATGTAAGTACATACCTTTGACAGTAGTGGCACTATCCAACAACAACGACAAGCAATAAGGAACCTTTAAAACTTCAAAGGTGCTGCAACTTGTAATCTAAAACTAGTTGGAGATTTGCTAGGGTAAGGCACACTAGGACAATAAAAATCCATCCCAACACTTCACAAAAACCTTCACTGCAATTGGTGCTGGCACTGCAACTGGTGTTGTAGCTGGCATGAAGGAACTGATACTGCAACTGCAACTGTTACTTCAATTGCAACTGCAACTGGTACTTCAATTGCAACTGCAACTGATACTGCAACTGCAAATTAGGTTTTATGAGGAAACCCTAATTTCTCAAACTTCAAATTTCAGAATTATGATCCAGGGACTAGATGCGCCCTCCTAGGGCGAGCTCCTAGGTGATCTTAGTTTCACCAACGTCCTCCAACAAAGGTAAAAACGTCACTCTTAGGGTTTATGCAGAAACCCTAATTCTGCAACAACTGCAACATGGAAACTGAATTTTGGAGAGGGTGCGTTGAGGCTAGCCACTTCTTTATAAACTATGAGTTGGTCTCTTTCAGGCTTGCTCTGATACCATGTTGTTATTTTACTTATACAACTAGCAGTTGTAGTTCTTCTTTGTTATTACAATCATTTAGCACATTAGCCGCATATATAAGATCACTGAAAGAGAGACAATCATAGAAAGAAGAGAGACACAAAGATTATTGTGGGAAACCCTCTAGGGGGAGAAAACCTAACAAACTTCCTCAATATAGATTAGCCAACCAAGAACAGTGCTTCTCTCCAAGAGAGAACTAACAAGGCAGAAGATCCTCCTCTATTCCTTCACTAGGAAAGAGTAGTGCACCACTTAACCAAGAAATACCAAGAGATAGGCCAAAACCCTCCTTGACGTCACACCTAGCTGCAATAGCTTCTCCTCCAAGACT
Organism: Picea glauca; assembly: GCA_000966675.3. Classification (NCBI taxonomy): domain Eukaryota; kingdom Viridiplantae; phylum Streptophyta; class Pinopsida; order Pinales; family Pinaceae; genus Picea; species Picea glauca. The sequence goes on from JZKD02S1674999.1 coordinate 421,841, forward strand.
TGCACACTTTTCCTCTTGTTGCAGAGCTCATGTGTGTGTATGCAAGTGAGGCTCTAGCCTCCCTAAATTAGGTCTGGGTTGTCCTGTCATTTCACCCTCTTAAATTACATTTAATTGTCAAGGCACAATAGGGCCGACTTTTACAAAGGCACAATAGGGCAATCTTAATAAATATAATATAATAACATTCTTTAGGGTTTGTGTTGGTCAAATACAATAAGGATATCTTCTGAAGCTACTCAATCTAGAAACAAGAGAGACACAAAAACAAGAGAGACACAAAGATTATCCTGGGAAACCCTCTAGGGGAAGAAAACCCAACAAACTTCCTCATTATAGATTAACCAACCAAGAACAATGCTTCTCTCCAAGAGAGAACTAACAAGGCAAAAGAGCCTCCTCTACTAGGAAAGAGTAGCGCACCACATTAACCAAGAAATACCAAGAGATAGACCAAAACCCTCCTTGACGTCACATCTAGCAGTAGTAGCTTCTCCTCCAAGACTTGCGCACTTTTCCTCTTGTTGCAGAGCTCATGTGTGTGTATGCAAGTGAGGCGCTAGCCTCCCTTATAATAGTAGTCTGGCCTCCCTAAATTAGGTCTGGGTTGACTTGCCATTTTACCCTCTTAAATTACATTTAATTGTCAAGGCATAGTATGGCTGACTTTTACAAAGGCACAATAGGGCAATCTTAATAAATATAATATAATAAGTTATAACATTCTTTAGGGTTTGTCTTGGTCAAATACAATAAAGATATCTTCCGAAGCTACTCAGTCTTCAACAATTTCTTCCATAGTTACACAAGATTTGGGGGTCTTGTGTGTTGATTTTTCGATATAAGATGATATATGATATTCGATATATTATTACAATGATGAGTGTTCCATATATAGAGAACATATGGTGACCATCCATGAAAGGATGCGTCCCTTGGATAATCAATAAGTATTTATTATTATCATTTACTTATTATATATATATTGTTTAATAATTATATTGTTAATTATTAATCTAAGAGAATGTCTTCCCGATGTTGCCCAAACATTAACACTCCCTCTCAACGAGGGAGACATTCTGCATCATGCCAAGCTTGTCTCTGAAGTATACAAACTTCGCTCTAGACTCATGACACTTATCTGTTAGTCTTGGGAGATGTCTCTCTCCTACCTGAACCGAAGGGAAACTCCCCCTGCGACTCTCTCTCTGAGCCAACTGACTCTCTCTAAGATCAGGCTCACTCTGGGTTCACATGTGATAGCACCTAGCATCTTGAGTCTTTATCATTCCTTGTCAAATCACCATGACTAGGACAAAGACCACACCAGGGTCGTTCACCACAGGTACACCCCTGTGAGTGAATGTTAGTCCGATGCTAGTTGACACGTGGAAAGCACCTCGAGTCCATATTATTCCTTGTCATGATCAAGGAAGGACTACGCCTGGGCTCATTTACCACAAGTACACTTTTGTGATAATTTTATCCTATCTCCCTTGGTCTGCAACCCAATCTAGGAGAAAGTCTGCCCGATGTTGAAACATCAACACTCCCTCTAATCTAGGGAGGTATCTTTCCATAGTAGTACACAACTATTGTCTAGTGGTACACAACCACTGCTAGTAGCACACTACTATCTAATGACACACAGTCACTGCCAGTGGTACACAACCATTGTAGTAGTACACAACTACTGTTCAGAGACACAATCTCCACAAATAGTACACAACCACTGTAGTAGCAAAAGGTTTGTCACACATGGCACTCCCATGTGGACTTCTAGAGGCTACTCCCTCTAGAAACACTAGGGTCAACTCCCCATAGTGTGTGACCCCAAGGTTAACTCCCTTGACGTGTCCTCATGTGCTCTCCACAAGGGATGTTGGGCTATAAGCCCAAACCCACTTATCCCTTCTCGGATAAGTGTCCTCACAGATCAACTCAACTCAGTCATAGAGGAGTACGATTTGGAGAATCTCTGTCACACATGGCACTCCCATGTGGATTTCTAGAGGCTACTCCCTCTAGAAACACTAAGGTCAACTCCACATAGTGTGTGACGTCAAGGTCAACTCCCTTGACATGTCCTCATGTGCTCTCCATAAGGGATGTTGGGCTATATGCCCAAACCCACTTATACCTTCTCAGATAAGTGTCCTCACAGATCAACTCAACTCAATCATAGAGGAGTACGATTTGGAGAATGTCTTAGGAAGCTGCAAACATCAACACTCCCTCTCAGTGAGGGAGGCATTCTCTACCACGCCAAGTCTGTCACAAAAGTACTCGAACTTCGTGTTGGTAAGGGGTCTGGTAAGAGCATCAAAAACTTGCTCATTTGTAGGAAGGTACTACACCAATACTGCCTTCCTCTACATCATGTCTCGGATGAAATTCTCCGAGAAGCCTCTGAAGCCTCACTACTTCCATGACTCATGTCACTGGCTGCGATATATTTTGCCTCTGCAATATTGAGTGCTATAGAAGTTTGTTTCCACGAATCTTGACCGATCTCGAGCTGAAGCAACACCCTCTTGTGCCCTTTCTGTCAACTGCACTCTCTGCCTGGTTAGAACTGTATATCTCTGCAACCTCTCTTCATCTCCTAAGACATATCCAACTGTACCACACTGGTACACTCTCTGTTGCAACTTAGTCTGCTCAAATCATGAGCTGGCTCAGGGTGCTTACTACAAAGCACTATCTGGCTCTTTTCTTGAGAGTAGGTCCTCCACTCTCTCTGCTGCTACTCCCTCTGGGATTCTGCAACTGTTCCCTCTGGAACTCTGTAACTGCTAAACATTGAGACTGAGAGTAGCTTCTCTACTCTGTCAGCAACTGCCCTCCTCTGGGGATGCTCTCTGTGGAACTGGCTCCTCCACTCTCTTTTTGCAATTGCTTCCTTTGCAGCTGCTCTATCTGGAACTGAGAGTGGCTCAATAACTGATCCCTCTAGAGCTGGAGGTGACTCCTCTCTATCTTTGCTCCCTCTAACATTGAAGGTAGCTCTTCCTCCTTCTTTGGAGGTAACTCAATCTCTGCTCCTTTTGGATGTAGTACTGCCTCCGTTTCTGGGAGTGCCTCTACATACACTGGAACTGCTGCCATGTCTGCTTCCTCAACATCTCATGGCTTGACTCATGTATTGGGACTGCTACACTTGATGCAATGTACTTTGCTTCTGTGGTGCTTAGAGCCACATAAGTTTGTTTCCTACTACACCAGGAAACCATGGAAGATCCCGAAGTGAAGCAACACCCAAAGGTGCCCTTTCTGTCAACTACGCTCCTTGCCCAATTAGAGTCAGTATATCCTTGCAATCTCATGTCAATACTGGAAGCATATCTCAGACCATGTCCAACCGTGCCTCGCAGGTATCTCAACACATGCTTCGCAACAATCCAGTGTGTCTGTCTCAACTGACTCATGAACTGGCTAAGTGCACTCACTGCATAGCAAATATTTGGTTCGGTGTTAACCAGATACATGAATGATCCAATCAATTGTATATACAAGGTCGAATCAATCTCATCAGAATCGGAAGAGGACACACTTAGTTTCTTCAGATTTGTCACCATTGGTGTAGCCACGGGCTTACAATTTAGCATCCCAAACTTCTTCAATATCTCAACTGTGTACTTCCCCTGACTTAGGAAGATCTCATTAGTTCTCTGCCACACCTTTAGTCCTAAGAAGTAATGCATCATACCAAGGTCCTTTATCTCAAACCCAGAGGTCAACTCATACTTGCATTCAACAATAAGGCTCTCTTTACCGGTGAGGAATAAATCATCAATGTAGAGGACCAAAAATCAGGGACTAACCATTAACAGTCTTGTATTATAGGTTGGGATCAACAACACTTTTGTTGAAGCCCAAACTCATCAGGTGTCCATCAATCCTCGCATAGCAAGCTCAAGGTGCCCGCTTGAGTCCATAACAGTCTTGTATTATAGGTTGGGATCAACAACACTTTTGTTGAAGCCCAAACTCATCAGGTGTCCATCAATCCTCGCATAGCAAGCTCAAGGTGCCCGCTTGAGTCCATATAGGGCCTTCTTCAACTTGTACACATGAGACTCCTTCTCATGTATCACGAAACCGTTTGGCTCCTTGATGTATACTTCTTCCTCAATCTCTCCATTGAGAAAGGCCGTCTTCACATCCATCTGATGTAGTCTTCAACCCATGGATGTTGCACGGGCAATACTTGTCCGAATAAAACTGTATCGAACAACAAGAGCAAATGTCTCCTCATAATCTATTCCCTCCACCGGAGAGATTCCTCTAGCAACAAATCTCGTTTTGTGCTTCTCGATGCTTCTGTCAGCTGTGTGTTTGATCTTATAGATCCACTTGGAAGTCACTACTGACTTTCCATAAGAATATACGACCATTGAAACCCATGTACCCTTAGGTGTACCAAGCACCCAATCACGGATATGATCACATGGAGAACTAGCAACAAACAATGCACTAGAGAGCTTACACTAGAGAGCTTACGTACCTTGATAATTCCAGCACCACGTTGTTGTATAGCGGTGATAAATTCCCCATCCAACTAAGCATTATCTGCAACAAGTTGTCGCACTGGTTTCTCTCTTGCTCCAGTTACAATCGATGATGGATTGAATAACACCAGCACCGACGGTCTTGCCCCCGACCCTAATGGAAAATCCCATACCATGCTCACATGCCACCGCCATAATCAATTCAACAAAAATCTTTACACGGTCCCCGGGCATCACCATTGGCGTGAGTTTACATAAATGCCAGTTGCATCATGTATAGCCAACGCTATTTTAACAATAAGTCTTGCTTGTAGTCCCCTGCAATTTATGTTTGGTGGCTTATGACAACGCTCCAGGCCTTCTCCTAAGACTGTGATATGCATCTATTCTTCAAAGATCACATGATTGAGTTGTGCATGTAATGTAGGAAATCAATAGCACATAGGCTTGGAGGTGTAGAGTTTGTGGTTGATTATGCCATTACGCTGGCATGTGGATTTTTCATATATCAATGCCTTGACTATTAAGAAATTATGGCAAACGAATTTCATGAATGTGCGAAAAATCCTTCAATATGATCATATATTCCACTAGTAGTAATAAATTAATAATGCTATAGTAGGTGAGTACTGTAGCGATCAAGCAATGACTATCATAGAGTATTGGGAAAATGCTGTGTTCCTCGATCAATCCCAGGTTCTAGACAATGAGACTTGATCTTCTTTTTTTTCCGTGATTGCAATCTTCAAGCTACTGACACGATCTGGTTAGAACATGAGCGCTGCTTCTTGCTAGAGGGTGTCATCTTTTCTTACATTGAATACTGCTGCATAAGGTTTCAAGTATTTGAGGGATGATTTGACCATAATATCGATTTTAAGGAGAGACCAAGTTCGGAGGCCATCTTCCTCTCACATCATATCCTTCTACAAATAGATTCTTTCAAGACGTCTTGGATCGAGCTTTTATCAAGTCATTTTCGTTACACGGTTAAATATGCGTACATACGTCAAACTATGCACACATCCATAGTGAAGGGAACTTCCATTAATTTTGTCGATTTTCATAATGACCCCCGCATTCAAAGGAAACAAACCGAATGATATGGGACTTTCACCACCCTCTGGGATCAGTCGAAAATCGGATTTATCTTACTATCTAGTCTAATTAATGAATCTATCCACCAATCCATACTCGTGAGTGTGAATCATCTTCGCCCGATTTTTATCTCCGCCGTGGCCAAACAAATTGTTTTTATTTCTGTCAGTTTCTTGCTTTTGTTTACAACATTTGGAACTTGTTATATAAAGCATTTGAAGCATTTGGAACTTGCCATATATTTTCGATTAGAGTCTTCCGAACTACCCGATGTCAGTGACTTAGGGTTTTGAACTTACATAAAGAAAGAGTCCTGGTTTGTTTCTGCGCTACTAATATAAAGGTCACCAAACTAATTTGTATTGGATGCGATCCGAAGATTGAGGCTGCCATAGGATCGACCCTGATATGAATCTTAAAAAAGAAGATCCACTTAATCTCAACGCATTTCTACTCTCTATTCCTATACTCTCAAAACGTCCCATTTCCCTAGGCCCTCCCGTGAGGGAGTCAAGGCCAATCCTGCTCTGATACCATGTTGATTTTTCTATATAAGATGATATATGATATTCAATATATTATTACAATGATGAGTGTTCCATATATAGATAACATATGGTGACCATCCATGAAAGGATGCGTCCCTTGGATAATCAATAACTAATTATTATTATCATTTACTTATTATATATATATATTGTCTAATAATTATATTATTAATTATTAATCTAAGAGAATGTCTTCCTGATGTTGTCCAAACATCAACATTGTGGTGGGCTTTGCACAAGTACAAATCCTACGATAACAGTACCAATATTGATAAAGTAGGTTAAATAGTGTTTCCTTTTCAATCTATTATCTCCTCTTAAGATGTAATTCTTGTTGGAAGCCAAGCAATCATGTTGCACCACAGAGGAACAAGAGACATGTTTAAAGAACAATGTAACATCTATATCAAATATTTGCAATGAGAGTACATGGAAGGGTTGATCGACCTCGTCTTTCTCTCTTCAAAATATATTTTATAAAACATAGAAGTTATCGATAATTGTCCACCTACCAAACCCATTATTCAACTAATCATTTGACTTTTTTTTTTGAAGGAAAACTTCTTGGGGAACTCTCGCACTTGCTCACATTCGTGGATGGTACCTAGTGCAAACCCGTTGGTGTTGATTATGACACCTAACTCGACAGGGACATAAGTGCGAGATGCAACAGAGGCAACCAACATGGGGGGAAACAACCCCAAGACCTTTTGCATGAAGCTCAAAGCACTCAACCACTTGAGCGAGCCCATTGGACTAATTAATCATTTGGCCTATTTAGATCAATGTTCTAATTATAACATCATCATTATATATACATATAACTTTAGGAAACTTTAAGGGCTAAAGATCCCCTAACATTTTCCACGGACCTAAAATGGTCCTTTACCTTGAAGTATATGTAAAGTTCTAGATCTCAGCTTTGAAAGATGGACCAAAATACCATGGTAACCAACCTCAATGATTGCCACAGTCATGAACTAAAACATCCTAATGGTGCAATTACTATTTTTCAATCTGATTGGTTAACCTTTTGCGGTAGTCATTATTTCTCTAGGGTAGTGCTTTGTGTACAAGGTTCACTATGATTCTTCTACTTTTCATATAAACATAATGAAACTTGAAACTAAGGTGTTAGCCCAAAGTTGGTCATTATGTCATAATTTGTCTTGTTGTCTCTTTTATCTTTAATGACATATGGTTGATGGCAGTCTTGTTATGGAAGTTTGATTTTTCTTTGGCAAAAACAAAACAAAACTTTGATTATTTAGTCACAAACTGTAAATTGCCTCGACTATAACCAAAAGGCGTGTTGATCCTCTTGTTGAATATTGACCTAGCAATGGTAATTGAGAAAAATTTATTGCTATGAACTATTAACGTAGCCATGATTTTTAATTCACTTCTACAATATGCTTTTATCATTTGTTTTTGCACAAACTCTCCAAAATTGGGAGTTATTTTGCTTCCCTTTTTTTATACAAAACTCACCATAGGATGGAGGACCTTGACAATTATATATCCCAAGACCTTTACTTTTTACTTTGATAGAGATTGTTAAATTTCCTCTAACCCAATACCAGACAATTAGTTCCAAATAAAATCATTTTATTGAATAAAAGCATAACTAAGTTTTTGACTAAACAACATAAGCAAAAACAGGAGACTAAACACTTTGCACATGAAATGTTTGGGTAAAAACCCCTGGAAAAAACCCTAAAGGGAAAACTAGTACTGTTATCGCACAGTTTGTAGGAAGGGTTTAGGTAGCTTGAGTCAAGGCTTCAAACTGGTGTAACAGGAGCTTCCCCACCCACTGTCACCTCGATGGGGAGCTCTTTCTATTTAGGATGGCTAGTCCAAGGGAGACGTCCCTATGTAATCTAGTTTCTGAAGGGCTAAAGGTTTAATGGATCAAGGTAAGAAGTTCCCTTTCACAGATTACTGCCAAGAATGAGATAGTCAAAGGAGATGCTCCATTGATGAGGCACCTGTTTGCGAGACAAGACAAACAAAGCTAGAAAATGTGCTTGCAGTGGGTTAATACTTCACAATATCAATGACTATTCTCAAATATACATATGAGCAATGATCAAATGTAATTATTGACGAAGTCAATGATTACTAAACAAAGACAAATAGCTTATAGCACTTCTTCAATAAATACAAAAGATATAATGGCATTCAATGTATAAGATCAAAACCTTGTATTATATCACAATGCAATTCGTATCATAAATTTGCTCACAATAAATATATTTGCTGCGTCACTATTGCAGAAAGAGGGTGATGTCAGCCCTATTAATAGGTTGATTTTGAAGGTAATGAGAAGAACGTTTTATCAATCAAGCATATAAAAGTGAATACCAACTCAAAACCTATCAAAAGCTGATGATAAAGGGCACAACATTTCAAGCCAAACAAGGATCAAAGAAATCTGACGTCACCTATAATGTTGCTGCTGTCACTATGACGTCAGCCCTAGAATTAGGTTAGTTTGAGAGGCCAAAAGGTGGACGTTTTGCAAATTGAACCAATGAAAATACTCAAGACCTTTATGGCTATCATAGGGTGACCTAGCCGCAACTTTTAGAGCAAACAAGAGTTCAATAGGCTAAGACGTCACCTTCTAGGGTTAGGGTTAGTAAATCTGCTAGGGTTAGACGCTAGGTTAGTTAGGGTTTCAACATAAAAGAGCTTTGAAAGAGATTTTGAGTACAAACAAGCTCAAAGGAATACTTCTAGACTAGTGCCTTGGGTTAATGGAGTCAAGTGGAGTGAAACTAATAGCTTGGAAGACTTAAACTTAAGAACAAGAGGGTTAGGGTTTGATGGTGTTGCTATGGCAAGGCCACCAAATCCAAACCCTAAGAAGAGAAGGCTTACTTAGGTGTAGCTAAGGCTAGGCCTAATGCTTCCTCTTCTTTTCTTAAGACTTCTTTGGCAAAACGGCTAGCTTATGAACACAAACCTATGGCTGAAAAGTGTTGTTTAGAAGACAAGGCTTTTCAAACCCTAGAAGTAAACCCTAGGTGTAAACTAAATTAGGCCTAGGACGCCTTCTTTCTTCAATTTGTG
>JZKD02S1674999.1:552962-566184 GCA_000966675.3 Picea glauca
GCCCTAGACATATCTAGGGGCTTTAGCTGCTTGGTCCCAGACCAAGAAACCCATGCCCCAGGCATGGGTACCCTAGACCATGTCCAGGGGCCCTAGACATATCTAGGGGCTTTTACTGCTTGGTCCCAGACCAAGAACCCTAGTCGTATACTGGGAGCCCTAACAAGGTTCTTTTGTCATGGCACTGACTGTTTGGTCCCAGACCAAGTACCCAAGGAGTGCACTGGGGGCCCTAGATCTCGTCTAGGGTCTTAGCCATCCTCCCGGAGAAATGGCTCTCGCAACTGCTTATAAATTTAACACAGAGTCAGACATTCCTTAGGGTTTATACATTCTCTCCAGGGTGCACTTTAATTAGCGTAGGAAGAATGGCCCAGGGTGAGGAATGGTCCAGGCTTAGAAATCATAAACAATCATTCTTCCTTGATTGAGAAGAATAGGGCAGATAGCCCATTGTTGATGTTCTATACTGAGGGCATATATTCTTTCAGATCTCACAGATGTGAGTGAGAGATTGGTCTAGATGATTCAATTTATTCTTAACAATATTTTCTGTGTAGGTTGTCATCAGATGATTGTTATGGAGACTGCCTGTCTCCAGACAATAAAGATATACTACTGTGGTGGATATGTTCCACTGGTTGTGACTATGTGTCACGTAGTTGTGTACTACCGTGAATAGACACAGTTGTGTTCTATCAATTGATATTGTACTAGTTGTCATAGGAGATTATCCAGTTGGATAATAATGACGGTGCTTGTGATTCTACTAGTTGAATGGTCTGTTTGTGCTCACGACCATACCTCCCTAGCTAGGAGGGAGTGTTAATATTATGGTAGCTTTGGGAGGTATGAACCTCTATTGTGACCTATGACGAGATTAGAATACTCCGGAAGGAAGCAAAGAAGTAAATGAAACCCTAGACAAGTTGTCGGCTGTAGAAATATATTTAATATGAATTTATTAGTACCCAGGAGGAGAAATCGGCCGCAGTAAGCCTGCCCAAACTACTATAAATATAGGGCGCCAGTTCTCATTATTCACATCTCAACAGTTGCAGAGAGAGCTAGATCTGCGCAGGTGCAGTGGCAGTTTTGTGCGCAAGTCTCTGGGAAAGTGTGCACCAGCTTTTGGGAGGGAATATCTGATCAACTTGGTTTCTATTCTTGCTTGGTACATTAGCCTCTCTTGGCTATTGGATTTCTACTAGGATTCTCTTCTCTGTTGAGGTCAAGGTGCTCAGAGGGTGGCTTCGGCCTATGGTTGGGTGACGAGGGTATCGTCAATGGTAAAACGAGCACAATCTTCTATATTCTAACAGATACTTCTTGTGTACTTGTGCATGGTGTTTCTTCTTGTGATCTTGGTTGCTGCAACAAAATTGTTTATGGTTTAAGTAAAATGCTAAAATGGAATGAACTTCATGATTAAACCTTGCTTATAGAAAAATCAACAATCACATCCAAGCAACGTAGAGTATGGGAGATAGTAAGCCATCAATGAGGTATGTTAGTCCTTTCATGCAAAGTGCTGTGTTTAATTTGTCGGACATGTGGATGAGGATCTTTGGTTGCAGTTGGATAATGGATCACTGGCTTGGGAACTTGTTTTTAGTTTCCTTGTTTCATCTTGGTGGTTAGCTTCTATGCCCTAGTCTCGTGTTGTCATTGCCCAGAGAAAAGGGGTACTACTGGGGTCCTTCACAAGGGTAACATTATGTTCCCCACCATACTTAACACTTTCCATCTTGGAGCCTCTCACAATGTACTAAAATTCGGTAATGGGTCATGGTCCAATCTCTCATGAGAAGAGGGGCTGAAATCCCAGAGGTTGATTGTGTTGGACAAATTTCTATTTTCGGCACACTAGTTCAGTTGGAGTAACACTAATTCAATGGGAGTTAACTGACTAGTTCTATTTTAGACTTTCTAATCTTAGACACATGCATTCCTAATTATAGGATGTCATTGCCTATATTAGTGAAGATCACTCACTCATTGATTAGATCATAATATACATTGATTCTCATTATTCATTGTGTATCTCTCTTCCTTTTCTTGATAAGCTTTGTTTGTGTATGCTTTAGCTAGATCTCATGTGCAGTTTTCCATGAAACATTGACATGGTATCAGAGCCGAGCTGCTTGGAGCAACCCAGACAAGCCAGAGAAGAGCGAAATAGTCCTTGAGTAAACCTAGTTTCCACAATCATCGTGGCCTATCCCTGTTGAAAGGTGCGACGATTGGAATCGTCACGGCCTATCCCTGTCAAAGGGTGCGATGGTTGCTCTCAGACTTAAGAAATTTTCTTTTTCGAGGCATCGTCATAGCCTATACACAACCAAGGTGCGACATCGTTGCACTGTGTTATTCATTTGGGGTGCGATGATTCAGTTTTTCACAATCATCGCAAAGTGTTCTTCACTAGGTTGCGAAGATTTAGCATCGTCACACTTTATCCTTCTCTAGGGTGCGACGATTCAACAACCCTCCAAAAAATGGTTTTCTATAGTAAATTGCAATATCTCGAAATTCACGATCTAGGTTTGGCTGAAATTTTTACCAAAGACGTCTAAATTAGGGATGCTCATGCTCACCAAAAATCTCCAAAACCCACATCATATTTTAGGAAATATACCTGTTTTATTATATTTATAGTTGTCATAACACCGTCAGTCATATCTCAGAATCCACGATCTGGGTTTTCAAGATATTTTAGGTATTAATAGAAGGGATGTAGACGATGCAACTTATTCAATCAAGTCTGGTGATAATACTCACACCATACAACTATTTTGAATGGAAGTCGAAGGCCGCATTCCAACTCAAAAGAAAATGACTGTATAATTTGACGATGGCAACAAAAACAGAACCTACATTAGCACTTGAGAAGACCAAATGGGCGAACCGTAAGGATGAGGCCACATGATTACTTCTTGAGTTAATATCCACTGATCTATGGTTTCATGTGATCTGGACCACCTTGGACGAACTCTTTGGAAAGCATGATGAGATGCGGTCATATGCTTGTGGTAGAGTTGAATACCTTAGACCCTAAAAGTTTTGATAATATACAAGATTTCTTTATTAAATTTAAATCTTTGATATTGAGCTTGGGTGAATGTGGTATTGACAAATCTACACAAGAGAAACAACTTATTCTAAGAATCTTGGCCAAGCTAGGACCAAAATACGCTGCATATGTCTCCAATTTCCATTTTGCTAGATGTATTTTTGGAACAAATTGGAAAATGCCTATGATGGCTCAGTTCATTGAGTCTCTCACACAAGAGAAGACAAAACTCATTAATATCGGCCTAATCAAGGATCCCAAAGCACATGCACTCACCATGCATGATGGAAAAAGATAATCCAAACAGAACAAAAAGGAGAAACAGAACGAGAAGGAGGGATATTCCAAACCCTTTAACGATTCTTCAGGTTCCAAAGACTCTTCAGATTCGAAGAAGAAGAAATGGGAAAGCAATGCACTTACTGCAATAAACCAAATCATGAAGAATCCACATGCATGAAGAAACAAATCGATCTTATGGCACAAACACTTCAGCAAACAACCTTGGAAACTTCATTCCAGAGGGAGTCAAGAAGCAAAAGGAAGAAGATCATGCTCCTATGAAAGGTAATCATCTTGCTTTGGTTGCAATTATTTCCTCATCTGATTCATGGATTATAGATTCCGGTGCATCCCATCATATGGCAACGAAAGAGGAAGTTTTCTCTTCTTTGAGTCCATGCTCAAGACCCCCTATTCTCATGGGGGATGATACTCTAGTAGTAGTAGCATGAGAAGGGAGAGTGGAACTCCACAATGGTAGTTTTGAGAATGTTCTACATGTTCCAAATCTTTCTATGAATCTACTCCCAGTTTATCAGATCACTTAGAAAGGTAAAAAGGTTGAATTTACATCAGATTCAGTTTCAGTAATTGACGTGCATGACAATTCGATTATTGCAATTGGTGAGGTGGATCACAAGTCAAGGTTGTATAAATTCACTATGTTTTCTGATGATGACTCATCTTTTCTACTTACACATAAGGAGAGTACTTTGCATGCACCTCCAGTGTAACATGCATACACTCTTGTGCTTCCATCAATTTCAGACATCAAAGATGATTCCATACACTCAGATTATGTACATGGAAATAAGCAGGTAGTACGACCAGATAAGAAGCCAATGTTGAAGCTTCAACATATGCCCAAGAAGGCACAGTTCACACTTCAGGAAGAAGGCAACCTTTTAGGGAATCCATTGGATTTGAGGAGGACTCGATCTCAACATGAGGAGTGAGCCTTCTCATGTATTTTCAGCTTCAGAACCTGCAATGCCCATGCATTGCTATATGGTTCAATCTACTGATCCACAGAACTACAATAATGTTGTGGGAAATCCATTATGGCAAGAAACCATGCAGAATGAGTATGACTCACTCCTACAAAACCACACTTGGAATCTGGTTCCACTTCCACCAGAAAGGAATATTTTCAGGTGCAGATGGGTCCACAGGATCAAGAGGTACAAGGCTAGATAGGTTGCCAAAGGACTTCACCAGATCCATAAAGATTTCTAAATCTCCAGGAAGACTTTCAGTGAGTAGAAGTTTCAGACTTTGTGGGATCGTCTTGTAGTGAAGAACGAAGTTGCCTAGTAGCTGTCATTTTCTTCTTTTGATACATTATCTTTTGAGGGAGGGTTTTGTTTCCACATCCAAAATCCGGTCCATACTTGAGCTCTACCCTTTCAGTGCTCACCTTGGTCCCAAATAACAATGTTATAGCTTGAAACCCTATAAAAGGGGACTTGCAAATATGATAAAACAAACTAGAAAGATGGTCGATAAAGGGGTTTGGAAAAAATAATGCCTAAGAATGAGTTATCTTAAGAGCAAGCACACCCTTCACAAAGACGGTCATAGAAATCGATTAAATGACACCATAAGCCATGAAGGAAGCCCTAAAGCCATATCACTTTCACACTTACTCTTGAAGGGTTTCTTTATTTCCTACTTCCCCTCGGGACCTATCTGTTGAAATATTGTAATTGCAAAGAGTATTCTATTTATTATTGATGTATTATTCATTAGATCAATCCTCTTTTGTGGATTGATCATGTCGGACATTTTAAATGACCAAATCCCCTTTTGCAGATTGGTCAAACCCTAATTGTAATATGCAAAATGAGAAGTCAGACCCCAGAATAAATTAAAGTGGTTCTAACCACCCAGAAAGATAAGTCGGCCCTGCCAGTGAAAAGACACTTCGTTTCAACACCTTCCAGATTGTATAAATAAAGGAGGCTGGCGCTTCATTTGTTCACTCACTCACTTGATCATTAGAGCACAAGTTTGGAGCTGTAGTTGGAGAAGAATGAAGAGAGAGAGAGGCACATTACTTGGAGAGGACTTTCTGTAGTGTTTGGTTTATTCTCTTGGCATTGTATTGACTATCTATATTAAGGAAGTTTTTGCTCGGTTTTCTCCCCCATGAGGGTTTCTCAAGATAAATGACGTGTCTCTTGTGATTGTGTATTTCTCAATGATCCTATCTATGCTATAGTTATCTAGTGAATTGAAAAGAAACCTAATAATAGCTTAAACTCTAACATGGTATCAGAGCTAAGCTGAAGAGAGCACCTTTCACAAGATAATTAAAAACGTCACTATTGTCGTACAAGAAAATTATGTCTTTTTGTTGGAGAGGAATTTTTGCCTAAAACCTATCTAGAAAAGTGCGCCCTACCCTAGTGAGGCTTTTGGCATCTTGAGCACACCTTTTTAGTGGTTAGAAATCCTAGAAAGTGAAACCCTAGTTTTCACTAGTACCAGAAAACCAGAAAACCATAAGTACTAGAAAACTAGAAGTACCAGAAAACCAAAAGCACCAGTCTAGAAATCCGCTGGTCAAGTTTGAGGGGGAAAAATTTGTATTTTCAGAAAACTGACTTTACCAACTTACTCGCCTCAGCTCAACGCATCTAGCCCCTGGATCATAATTTCAAAATTTGAAGTTTTGAAAAATTATGGTTTCCTCATAAAACCCTAAGTTGGAGTTGCAGTTTCAGAATCAGTTGCAATATCAGTTGAAGTATCAGCTATAGTATCAGTTGCATTCACCCTTGAAGTTCTTAAAGAGTTGGTAACTATTACCGCTGCTACCAGATGGTGCCACTACTTGGAAATGCTATTAGAGGTATGTGCTAACATATTCTTAAATTGTTAAGCTTTAAAGGGTATTTGTAGGACAAGGGGTCTCTTTCAATAGATCCAGAAGGATCTCAAGATCCAACACATTCAGAGGAATAATGCAACCTAGGTTTGATTATTTTGATATGCATCTATTTTTTATGACGTTATTTTGATCTAGGATGCATGTTGAACCTATGACCATCATATTAACCTTTGTTCAAAATTAAAGTCGAGGTATTAGATGGATTAAATTTGAGATCATAGAATTTATTCTCAGACCCAACCTTCTGTCAAGATAGCATATTGTCTTAGTTCAGAAGACAGATTGAAGAAATCACTCATCATCTTGAGTGAAGGAGACTTGGAAGAAAAACAACACACTCATTCTTGAGGACAAGGCTCCAAGTTGCAGGTTTGATTAATTAAGTTGATAAGATTCAAAGTTGCACATGACAAGTTGATGACTACCCCTTTACAAGTAAACACTATAGTTGAGATAGCAGTCTTTGAAAAGTATTATACTTGGTAGAATGTGAACATATTGAGATAAATGCTTAATGTAATCATTTGCCAGACACAACTAACATCTCCTCTAGGAGAAACTTCTTGTGTTAGTTCCACGTTTCCATGGAAGAATGTTTGATCACAACACTAGAAGAGTGTTGACCTCAATTCGTATTGTATTTCTTACTTTTGATCTTTGCTTTAGACAGGTCACAAGTGATAGCTCTAAAGGAGCTACTGTGATGATTATTTGTGTATTCGTTTTATCTACTTTTATCAAAAGAGTATTATTCTTGCTTGCTATTTTGTTGACCTTGTTTTAGGTCACATGTGATAACCTTGAAGAAGCTATAGTGAAGGTTGCAGAAGGCAACATATTAGATGAGATATGAAGAAGACCATGTACACGACCATATACTCTCATGTACCAAAGAAGATGAAGAAGAAGCTATCTTTTGAGATTCAAAGTATCTCATATGAAGATTGATTGAAAGGAGCAAAAGGCTCCAAAGATGACCGAACATTAGAACAAGAACTCACAACATAATTGTTCAAAGGTTAATGAAGCCACCTTGACGGGAAGTAGAACTCGTTTGAAGCCTGACTTTGTGTTTCATATTTAGACTTGGTATTCAACACCAAGTATACCCTGTAAGAGATGATGAAGTCCTTGTAGACTCAGAAGAAATCGAAAGTAAACTTGATCTCAGGAAGGATCAAATGAAGAGACAACTTCCAGGACTGGGAGACAGATGCTGTGAGAAGGATAGATCGTAACTTAGAAACTTCTAGGGGATATGAAATCTCCTAGGAAGATTCCCTTGTTTCGGTAATAGAGAAGAAATCCAGTAAGAAAGACTAGGATATGGATTCTTTCGTGAGACTAGAAGAGAAGTCAATATTGACTTCCAAGATTGATCTATACAGATCAAGCATGTTGCAGATGTACAAAGCTTGATGTGTGTCCAGAGGATTCTCTGAGCAAAAGAGAGAAGACTATGACGAGACACTTATTGACGAAATAGTTCCAGTATTTATGAAGACAACTAGAACAACCATGATTCATATATAGTATGAGATGCAGGGGGAGAAATCCCCATCTTTAAAATTGAGAGGAAGTGGGTGCAATACATTATTTAGATCATGGAGAGATGACTACAATAAAAGATAGCATTACCTCCATGAAAGAAGAAGAGATATCTTTAGTATCAGTTATTGAGCCACTCTCAGGTTTAAATAAATTTGTTGCCATGATGTAGTAGAGGATTTACTCCTAGATTTCAATAGTCACAGTGAGAATGGAGCAACCATTCTCAGCTTTAGAGCAGGTGCAGGTGCAGAGTCCCAGTTCCAGAAGGAACAGTTGCAGAAAGAGGAGAGGGCATACTCTCAAACAATGAGACAGATAGTGCTTTACATAGAGCACATAGAGCTA
The DNA here is from genome assembly GCA_000966675.3 of Picea glauca. Lineage (NCBI taxonomy): Eukaryota > Viridiplantae > Streptophyta > Pinopsida > Pinales > Pinaceae > Picea > Picea glauca. The sequence continues at coordinate 561,107 of JZKD02S1674999.1, forward strand.
GCACATGATTGTGCAGATTGAGTTGCAACTGAGAAAGTGCACCAGATTGGTACAATGTAATGAGGAAAATTGATTTGAAGTTGAAGATAGAAAGACTCATGTCTGTCAGTTGAAGGAAATCATGCACGTGTTGAAGCAAGCTCCTAGAGCTTCGTATGGAAGAATTGATAGTTTCCTGATGAGCTTGGGATTTACCAAGAGTAAAGTTGATTCTAACCCTTATCTCAAGATTATGAGTGATGAGCCAGTGATGTTACTACTATATGTATATGATGTATTCTTGACAAGATGAAGAAAATCTCATCACAGATTGCAGAAGAAGCTCGCTACAGAGTTTGATGGAAGACCTAAATGCATTATCTCTTAGGTCTTGAAGTTTGGCAAAACACATAGAAGATCTTCCTTAACAAAGGGAAGTATGTAGTTAAAATGAAGAGGGTTGACATGTTGAAATGTAAATCCATGTACACACCCATGGAAATGAAGTTGAAGTTCTTGGTAGATATCTTGTCATAATTGGTTGATGCTACTCTGTACAGACAGATTATTGGTTTAGTGATGTATCTGACGAATACCAGGCTAGATATATGTTTTTCCTTGAGTCAATATCTGGTAGAACCCAAACGTGTTCACATTGTTGCTTCAAAACATATGATGAGATACCTTAAGGGTACGTTGGATTTTGGTCTCTATTATACTAGAGATCATGACCTCAGACTGAGTGGTTACACTAATTCATATTGAGCTGGAAATGTTTCTGATAGAAAGAGCACTTCAAGATGTTGTTTCAGTTTGAGATCAGCCATGAATTCATGGCAGAGTAGGAAGCAATCAATTATTTCTCTCAGCACAATAGAAGCAAAATACATTGTTGCTTGTTCCGCCAGTGGTGAAGCCATATAGCTTCAAATGTTGTTGACATATCTATTTGATCTGCAGATGGAAGCCACCGTGATTCTATGTGATAACCACATTGTATAAAGATGATGGAGAACCATGTGTTCTGTGATGAGTCGAAACACATAGAGATCCGATATCATTACATCCGTAATATGGTGTAGAGGGGAGCCATAAATCTCCAATATGTTAGCATGGATGAACAGGTTGTTGATGTGTTGACCAAGCCTCTATCTCATGTAAAGTTTGAGCACTTTCGATATAAGCTTGGTGTAGTCTATAAGGACCTCCCTCGAAAGGGGGAGTAGTGTTGTGATGTCAGCCCCATGATGATGATGTGCCAGCCTAGTGCTGTGATGCCAGCCTCGTGCTGATGATGTGTTGCCAGCCTCTTGTTGTGATGATGTTTTTCTAACCTCGCACTGTGATGCCAACTTCGTGCTAATGATGTGTTGCCAGCCTTGTGCTGTGATGATGTGTTTCCAGCCTCGCGCTGTGATGCCAACTTTGTGCTGATGATGTGTTTCCAGCCTCGTGCTGATGATGTGTTTCTAGCCTCGTGATGTGATGATGTGTTGCCAGCCTCGCACTATGATGCCAACTTCGTGTTGATGATGTGTTGCCAGCCTAGTGCTGTGATGCCAACTTCATGCTGATGATGTTGTGCTGCCAACCTCGTGCTGTGATGCCCGCTTCGTGCTGAAGATATTTTGTAGCCAGCTTCCTGTTGTGATGCCAACCTCGTGCTGAAGACTCTCAGCCTAGTGTTGATGTTGATAATGCTCCAACCTTCATGCTGTGATGTTGTTGTTGTTGATGATGCTCCAACATTTGTGCCGTGATATTGTTGTTGTTGATGTTGTATCAACCTTGTGTTGTTATTGATGATGATGATGTATTAGTGTTATACTAATCCATGTTGATGCAGATGATGATGTTGATGCCACTTCAACTTCTTGCTGAATATGATGATGATGATGATGCCACTTCAACTTCTTGCTGAAGATGATGTTGATGATGATGTTACTTTAGCCTCATGCTAAAGATACTGATGATATTACTTTAGCCTTTTGCTAAAGAAGATGATGATGTTACTTTAGCGTCACGCTGAAGATGATGATGATGTTACCTTAGCTTCATGTTGATGAGGATGATGATGCTACTCCAGCCTCATGCTGTGAATGATGATGATGAGAAAAACTTCCGATGATTTATAGATAGGCCAGTCAGTGTTCCAAGACATTGTTGATGATGTTTCCCTCTCTCTCGCTTGATGTTCTTGTAGAATACCCTTCTTGTTAAGGGGGAGTGTTGAATTATTGTAACTACAAAGAGTATTTTATTTATTATTGATGTATTATTCATTAGATCAATCCCCTTTTGTGGATTGATCATGTCGGGCATTATAAATGACCAAATCCCCTTTTGCGGATTGGTCAAACCCTAATTGTAATATGCAAAATGAGAAGTCGGCCCCATAATAAATTAAAGTGGTTCTAACCACCCAGAAAGAGAATTCGGCCCTGCCAGTGAAAAGACACTTCATTTCAACACCTTCCAGATTGTATAAATAAAGGAGGCTAGCGCTTCATTTGTTCACTCACTCACTTGATCATTAGAGCACAAGTTTGGAGCTGCAGTTGGAGAAGAATGAAGAGAGAGAGAGATGCACATTACTTAGAGAGGACTTTCTGTAGTGTTGGTTTTATTCTCTTGGCATTGTATTGACTATCTGTTAATGTTTATGCCATTATTATAGTTCTTTTCATTTCAATAGATAAGAGCAACATAAGATCAAGATCACTGAGAAATACACATTCATAAGAGGCACAACATTTATCCTGGGAAACCCTCTAGGGGAAGAAAACCCAACAAAAACTTCCTTATCATAAATTGCCAATACAATGTCAAGAGATAACTCAAACCAATACAGAAGGTCCTCTCCAAAAGATGCGCCACTCTTCTCCCTCTCTCCAACTGGTAAGTTGCAGCTTGCCTCTTAAGAATGAACAAGTGAGTTGTGTGTTAAAGTGAGGCGCTAGCCTCTCTATATATACAAGACTAGCACGTGTGAAGGGTCTTCACTGGCAGGGCCGACCTCTCACTCTGGGTGGGTAAACCCACCTTTATTATATTTCTGGGTCTCAATAATAACTGCTAGGGCCGACTTCTTATTTTGCCTATTACAATTGTCTGTTGACCAATCCACAAAAGGGGATTTGGTCCTAATACAATTACCGACATGATGAATCCACAATGGGGATTAATCCTATAAATAATATATCAATAATAATAAGAATACTCTTTGCAGTTACATTATTTCAACACTCCCCCTTAACAAGAAGGGTATTCTTTAACAACACCAGGTGAGAGAGGCCTGCATCATCAGTGGCATTAGGAGGACATTATCGTCAATATCATCTTGGAACATTGACTGGCATATTTACGAGTCATCAGAAGTTTTGTTCATCGGCAACATCGTCATTCTCGAAAGAATGCCATCATCATCTGCATCAATATGTATCAGTAAAAATGATACCTCATCACAGCACTAGGCTGACACATCACAATACTACACTGGCTCAATGTCACAGCTGTTAAGCTTGTAGCTCAGTGTCAGTCACATATTTCTTTATGTCTAACAACGAGGTTAGAAGCAAGGTATACATCATCTTGCTTTACGCCTAACAACTGGGTCAGAAGCAAGGAATCATCTTGCTTTACGTCTAACAACTAGGTCAGGAGCAAGGAACACATCATCATCTTGCTTTACGTCTAACAACGAGGTCAGAAGCAAGGAATCATCTTGCTTTCAGTCTAACAACTAGGTCAGAAGCAAGGAACACATCATCATCTTGCTTTACGTCTAACAACTAGGTCAGAAGAAAGGAACACATCATCATCTTGCTTTCTGTCTAACAACGAGGTCAGAAGTAAGGAATACACACATCGTCTTGCTTTACGTCTAACAGGGAGGTCAGAAGCAGTGACTCATCTTGCTTTACATCTAACAGCGAGGTCAGAAGAAAGGAATACACACAACGTCTTGCTTTACGTCTAACAACGTGCTTTATGTCTAACAACGAGGTCAGAAGCAATGATTCATCTTGCTTTATGTCTAACAGCGAGGTCAAAAGCAAGGAATACACACAACGTCTTGCTTTACGTCTAACAGTGAGGTCAGAAGCAATGACTCATCTTGCTTTACGTCTAACAACGAGGTCAGAAGCAAGGAATACATATATACTCCCCCTTTCAGTGAGGGTCCTTTTGGACTATACCAAGCTTATCTCGAAAGTGTTCAAACTTTACATGAGATAGAGGTTTGGTCAACACGTCAGCAACCTGCTCATCCGTGCTAATGTACTAGAGCTTCAAGGCTCCTCTCTGTATCATGTCGCGGATGAAATGATAGTGGATCTCTATGTGCTTCGACCTGTCGTGGAATACAGGATTCTCTGTCATCTTTATGCAGCTTTGGTTGTCACATAGAATCAAAGTTGCTCTCATCTCCAAGTCAAATAGGCCAGTCAACAACTTTCGAAGCCATATAGCTTCGCAGCTAGCAGAACATGTGGCAATGTACTCTGCTTCCGCTATGCTGAGAGCAATACTGGATTGCTTTCTACTCTGCCATGAGATCATGGCTGATCCCAAACTGAAACAACATCTGGAAGTGCTTTTTCTGTCAGCAACGCTTCCTGCCCAATCTGAATCAGTGTATCCACTCAATGTGAAGTCATGATCTCCATCATAGCTGAGACCATAATCCATTGTACCTTTAAGGTACCTCATCACATGTTTTGCAGCCATTAGGTGAACACGTCTGGGCTCTACCAGAAACTGACTCAAGGTGTTCACTGCAAAACAAATGTCTGGTCTGGTGTTCGTCAGGTACACCAACGATCCAATAATCTGTCTGTACAGTGTGGCATCTATCAAGTCTGACGAAGTATCGACCAACAATTTCAGCTTTGTTTCCATGGGTGTATTCATGGATTTACATTCTAGCATGTCGAATCTCTTTAAGATTTCGACTGTGTACTTCCCTTGGTTAAGGAAAATCCTTTCTAGACTCTGCCATACCTCAAGACCTAAGAAGTAATGCATTAGGCCAAGGTCTTTCATTTCAAATTCTGCGGCAAGTCTCTTTTTACATTCAACGATGAACTTTTCTTCTC
>JZKD02S1674999.1:569445-584867 GCA_000966675.3 Picea glauca
TCTCACTCTGGGTGGGTAAACCCACCTTTATTATATTTCTGGGTCTCAATAATAACTGTTGGGGCCGACTTCTTATTCTGCCTATTACAATTGTCTATTGACCAATCCACAAAAGAGGATTTGGTCCTAATACAATTACCGACATGATTAATCCAAAATGGGGATTAATCCTATAAATAATATATCAATAATAATAAGAATACTCTTTGCAGTTACATTATTTCAACACTATCTATATTAAGGAAGTTTTTGCTCGGTTTTCTCCCCCATGAGGGTTTCTCAGGATAAATGACGTGTCTCTTGTGATTGTGTATTTCTCAGTGATCCTATCTATGCTATGGTTATCTAGTGAATTGAAAAGAAACCTAATAATAGCTTAAACTCTAACATGGTATCAGAGCTAAGATGAAGAGAGCATCTTTCACAAGATAAAGAAAAACGTCACTATTGTCATACAAGAAAATTATGTCTATTTGTTGGAGAGGAATTTTTGCCTAAAACCTATCTAGAAAAGTGCGCCCTACCCTAGTGAATCTTTGTGCATCTTGAGCACACCTTTTCAGTGGTTAGAAATCCTAGAAAGTGAAACCCTAGTTTTCACTGGTACCAGAAAACCAGAATTACCAGAAAACTAGAAGTACCAGAAAACCAGAAGCACCAGTCTAGAAATCCGCTGGTCAAGTTTGAGGGGGAAAAATTTGGATTTTCAGAAATCTGACTTTACCAACTTATTCGCCTCAGCTCAACGCATCTAGCCCCTGGATCAGAATTTCGAATTTTGAAGTTTTGAAAAATTATGATTTCCTCATAAAACACTAAGTTGGAGTTGTAGTTTCAGAATCAATTGCAGTTGCAGTATCAGTTGAAGTATCAACTATAGTATCAGTTGCATTCACCCTTGAAGTTCTTAAAGATTTGGTAACTATTACCGCTGCTACCAGATGGTGCCACTACTTGCAAATGCTATTAGAGGTATGTACTCACATATGCTTAAATTGTTAAGCTTTAAAGGGTATTTGCAGGAGAAGGGATCTCTTGCCATAGATCCAGAAGGATCTCAAGATCCAACACATTCAAAGGAATAATGCAACCTAGGTTTGATTATTTTGATATGCATCTATTTTTTATGACGTTATTTTGATCTAGGATGCATGTTGAACCTATGACCATCATACTAACCTTTGTTCAAAATTAAAGTCAAGGTATTAGATGGATTAAATTTGAGATCATAGAATTTATTCTCAGACCCAACCTTCTGTCAAGATAGCATATTGTCTTAGTTCAGAAGACAGATTGAAGAAAACACTCATCATCTTGAGTGAAGGAGACTTGGAATAAAAACAACACTCTCATTCTTGAGGACAAGGCTCTAGGTTCCAGGTTTGATTAATTAAGTTGATAAGATTCAAAGTTGCACATGACAAGTTGATGACTACCCCTTTACAAGTAAACACTATAGTTGAGATAGAAGTCTTTGAAAAGTATTATACTTGGTAGCATGTGAGCATATTGAGATAAATGCTTAATGTAATCATTTGCCAGACACAACTAAAATCTCCTCTAGGAGAAACTTCTTGTGTTAGTTCCATGTTTCCATGGAGGAATGTTTGATCACAACACTAGAAGAGTGTTGACCTTAATTTGTATTGTATTTCTTACTTTTGATCTTTGCTTTAGACAGGTCACAAGTGATAGCTGTAAAGGAGCTACTGTGATGATTATTCGTGTATTTGTTTTATCTACTATTATCAAAAGAGTATTATTCTTGCATGCTGTTTTGTTGACCTTGTTACAGGTCACAGGTGATAACCTTGAAGAAGCTATAGTGAAGGTTGCAGAAGGCAACATATTAGATGAGATATGAAGAAGACCATGTACACGACCATATACTCTCATGTACCAAAGAAGATGAAGAAGAAGCTATCTTTTGAGATTCATAGTATCTCATATGAAGATTGATTGAAAGGAGCAAAAGGCTCCAAATATGACCAAACATTAGTACAAGAACTCACAACATAATTTTTCAAAGGTTAATGAAGCCACCTTGAGGGGAAGCAGAACTCATTTGAAGCTTGACTTTGTGTTTCATATTTAGACTTGGTATTCAACACCAAGTATACCTTGTAAGAGATGATGAAGTCCTTGTAGACTTAGAAGAAATCGAAAGTAAGCTTGATCTCAGGAAGGATCAAATGAAGAGACAACTTCCAGGACTGGGAGATAGATGCTGTGAGAAGGATAGATCGTAACTTTAGAAACTTTTAGGGGATATGAAATCTCCTGGGAAGATTCCCTTGTTTCGGTAATAGAGAAGAAATCCAGTCAAAAAGACTAGGATATGGATTCTTTCGTGAGACTAGAAGAGAAGTCAATATTGACTTCCAAGATTGATCTATACAGATCAAGCATGTTGTAGATGTACAAAGCCTGATGTGTGTCCAGAGGATTCTCTGAGCAAAAGGGAGAAGACTATGACGAGACACTTATTGAAGAAATAGTTCCAGTATTTATGAAGACAACTAGAACAACCATGATTCATATATAGTATGAGATGCAGGGGGAGCAATCCCCATCTTTAAAATTGAGAGGCAGTGGGTGCAGTACATTATTTAGGTCATGGAGACATGACTACAATAAAATATAGCGTTACCTCCATGAAAGAAGAAGAGATATCTTTAGTATCAGTTATTGAGCCACTCTCAGGTTCAAATGAATTTGTTGCCATGATGAAGTAGAGGATTTACTCCCAGATTTCAATAGTCACAGTGAGAATGGAACAACCATTCTCAGCTTTAGAGCAGGTGCAGGTGCAGAGTCCCAGTTCCAGAAGGAACAGTTGCAGAAAGAGGAGAGGGCATACTCTCAAACAATGAGACAGATAGTGCTTTACAGAGAGCACATAGAGCTAGCACATGATTGTGCAGATTGAGTTGCAACTGAGAAAGTGCACCAGATTGGTACAATGTAATGAGGAAAATTGATTTGAAGTTGAAGATAGAAAGACTCATGTCTGTCAGTTGAAGGAAATCATGCACGTGTTGAAGCAAGCTCCTAGATCTTCGTATGGAAGAATTGATAGTTTCCTGATGAGCTTGGGATTTACCAAGAGTAAAGTTGATTCTAACCCTTATCTCAATATTATGACTGATGAGCCAGTGATGTTACTACTATATGTATATGATGTATTCTTGACAAGATGAAGAAAAGCTCATCATGGATTGCAGAAGAAGATCGCTACAGAGTTTGATGGAAGACTTAAATGCATTATCTCTTAGGTCTTGAAGTTTGGCAAAACATAGAGAAGATCTTCCTTAACCAAGGGAAGTATGCAGTTAAAATGAAGAGGGTTGACATGTTGAAATGTAAATCCACGTACACACCCATGGAAATGAAGTTGAAGTTCTTGGTAGATATCTTGTCATAATTGGTTGATGCTACTCTGTATAGACAGATTATTGGTTTAGTGATGTATCTGATGAATACCAGGCTAGATATATGTTTTTCCTTGAGTCAATATCTGGTAGAACCCAAACGTGTTCACATTGTTGCTGCAAAACATATGATGAGATACCTTAAGGGTACGTTGGATTTTGGTCTCTATTATACTAGAGATCATGACCTCAGACTGAGTGGTTACACCAATTCATATTGAGCTGTAAGTGTTTCTGATAGAAAGAGCACTTCAATATGTTGTTTCAGTTTGAGGTCAGCCATGAATTCATGGCAGAGTAGGAAGCAATCAAGTATTTCTTTCAACACAATAGAAGAAAAATACATTGTTGCATGTTCCGCCAGTGGTGAAGCCATATAGCTTCAAATGTTGTTGACAGATCTATTTGATCTGGAGATGGAATCCACCGTAATTCTATGTGATAACCAAATTGTATAAAGATGGGGAGTAGTGTTGTGATGTCAGCCCCATGATGATGATGTGCCAGCCTAGTGCTGTGATGCCAACCTCGTGCTGATGATGTGTTGCCAGCCTCTTGTTGTGATGATGTTTTTCTAACCTCGTGCTGTGATGCCAACTTCGTGCTAATGATGTGTTTCCAGCCTCATGCGGTGATGATGTGTTGCCAGCCTCGCGCTATGATGCCAGCCTCGTGCTGTGATGATGTGTTGCCAGCCTCGCGCTATGATGCCAACTTCATGCTGATGATGTGTTGCCAGCCTCGTGCTGTGATGATGTGTTTCCAGCTTCGCGCTGTGATGCTAGCTTCATGCTGATGATGTGTTTCCAGCCTTGTGCTGTGATGGTGTGTTTCCAGCCTCGCGCTGTGATGCCAACTTCATGTTGATGATGTGTTGCCAGTCTAGTGCTGTGATGCCAGCTTCATGCTGATGATGTTGTGTTGCCAACCTCATGCTGTGATGCCAGCTTCGTGCTGTAGCCAACTTTGTGTTGTGATGCCAACCTCGTGCTAAAGACTCTCAACCTAGTGTTGATGTTGATAATGGTCCAGCCTTCATGCTATGATGTTGTTGTTGATGATGCTCAAGCCTTTGTGCTGTGATATTGTTGTTGTTGATGTTGTATCAACCTTGTGTTGTTATTGATGATGATGATGATGTATTAGTGTTATACTAATCCATGTTGATGCAGATGATGATGATGATGCCACTTCAACTTCTTGCTGAATATGATGATGATGATGCCACTTCAGCTTCTTGCTGAAGATGATGTTGATGATGATGTTACTTTAGCCTCATGCTTAAGATACTGATGATATTACTTTAGCCTTTTGCTAAAGAAGATGATGATGTTACTTTAGCGTCAGGCTGAAGATGATGATGATGTTACCTTAGCTTCATGTTGATGAGGATGATGATGCTACTCCAGCCTCATGCTGTGAATGATGACGATGAGAAAAACTTCCGATGATTTATAGATACGCCGGTCAGTGTTCCAAGATGTGGTTGATGATGTTTCCCTCTCTCTCGCCTGATGTTCTTGTAGAATACTCTTCTTGTTAAGGGGGAGTGTTGAAATATTGTGACTACAAAGAGTATTCTATTTATTATTGATGTATTATTCATTAGATCAATCCCCTTTTGTGTATTGATCATGTCGGGCATTGTAAATGACCAAATCCGCTTTTGCGGATTGGTCAAACCCTAATTGTAATATGCAAAATGAGAAGTCGCCCTCATAATAAATTAAAGTGGTTCTAACCACCCAGAAAGAGAATTCGGCCCTGCCAGTGAAAAGACACTTCGTTTTAGCACCTTCCAGATTGTATAAATAAAGGAGGCTAGTGCCTCATTTGTTCACTCACTCACTTGATTATCAGAGCACAAGTTTGGAGCTGCAGTTGGAGAAGAAGGAAGAGAGAGAGGCACATTACTTGGAGAGGACTTTCTGTAGTGTTTGGTTTATTCTCTTGGCATTGCATTGGCTATCTATATTAAGGAATTTTTTGTTGGGTTTTCTCCCCTATGAGGGTTTCCCAGGATAAATGATGTGTCTCTTGTGATTGTGTATTTCTCAGTGATCCTATCTATGCTATGGTTATCTAGTGAATTGAAAGAGACCTAATAATAGCTTAGACTCTAACACTATCCCTCTACCCGAGTTATTTTATTTCTTGTCTATGTGGTACAACTAATAAGATTGGATGAAGGCCCTCTTAAGGTTTAAGCTATTATTAGAGTTCTTTGCAATTCACTAGATAACAATAGCATAAGATAGGATCATTGAGAAATACACAATCAGAAGAGACACGTCATTTATCCTAGGAAACCCTCATGGGGGAGAAAACCCAACAAAACTTCGTTATTATAAATAGCCAATACAATGCCAAGAGATAACTCAAACAAATACATAAAGTCCTCTCCCAAGAATACGCCTCTCTCTCTCTCTCTCTCTCTTCTCCAACTGCAGCTCCGAAACTTGCTTCTCAATGAAAAAAGTGAGTGTGTCTAAGTGAGGCACTAGCCTCCTTATTTATACAACTCTGGCACGTGTGGAGGTGTCTTTTCACTGCCAGGGACGACTTCTCAATCTGGGTTGTTATAACCACCTTTAATGTATTCTGGGGTCGACTTCTTATTCTGCATATTAAAATTGTGTTTTGACCAATCCACAAAAGGGGATTTGGTCTTTTACAATAGTCGACATGATCAATCCACAATAGGGGATTGATCTAATGAATAATACAACAATAATAATTAGAATACACTTTGCAGTTACATTATTTCAACACTGCCCCTTAACAATAAGGGTATTCTACAATATCATTAGGTGAGAGAGAGGACAACATCATCAACAACATCAGGTGGGTGAGAGGACAACATCATCAATATTATCTTGGAACACTTACTGGCGTATCTATAAATCATTGGAAGTTTTTCTCATCATCAACACAACACAGAGGCTGGAGCATCATCAACACAACATGTAGCTGGAGTAGCATCATCATCCTCATCAGTATGAGGCTAAGGTAACATCATCATCATCATCTTCAACATTAACACTGCAATAATATCATCATCATCATCTTCAGCGAGAGGCTGAAGTGGCATCATCATCATCGACTACATCAACATGGATTAGTATAGCACTAATACATCATTATCATCAATAACAACACAAGGTTGATACAACATCAAGTGAAGCAATATCACATCACAAAGGATGGCAACACAACAGGAGGCTGGAAACACATCATCACAACACGAGGCTGGCACATCATCACAACACGCGGCTGGTATGTCATCAACACAAGGCTGGCATCACAACACTTAAGCTCGCAACACATCATCGTAGCACGAGGCTGGCACATCATCACAGCACGAGGTTGACTCATCATCACAACACGACGCTGAGTCATCATCACAACACGAGGCTGGTACACTACACAACAATTAAGTTGGAATCACAATACTAGACTGGCTTTACGTCACAACAATTAAGCTGGAAGCACAATACTAGGCATATCTCAACACAACAATTAAGCTGGAAGCACAGAACTAGACTGGATTTACATCACAAAAATTAAGCTGGAAGCACAGTACTAGGCATATATCAACACAACAATTAAGATGGAAGCACAATACTAGGCATATCTCAATACAACAATTAAGTTGAAAGCACAGAACTAGACTGGCTTTACGTCACAACAATTAAGCTGGAAGCACAGTACTAGGCATATCTCAACACAACAATTAAGCTGGAAGCACAGTACTAGGCATATCTCAACACAACAATTAAGCTGGAAGCACAAAACTAGACTGGATTTACGTCACAACAATTAAGCTGGAAGCACAGTACTAGGATGGCATATCTCAACACTACTCCCCCTTTCGAGGGAGGTCCTTTCGAAATATACCAAGCTTATCTCGAACATGCTCAAACTTTACACAATATAGAGGCTTGGTCAACACATCAACAACCTGTTCATTCGTGCTAATATATTAGCGCTTTATGGCTCCTCTCTGCACCATGTCACAGATGTAATGATATCGGATCTCTATGTGCTTCGATTTGTTATGAAATATAGGATTCTCTGTCATCTTCATGTAGCTCTGGTTGTCACATAGGATCGTGGTTTCTTCCATCTCTAGGTCGAATAGACCGGTCAACAACTTTCGAAGCCATATAGCTTAGTAGCTGGCAGAACATGCGGAAATGTACTCTGCTTCCACTGTACTGAGAGCAATGCTGGATTGCTTCCTACTCTGCCATGAGATCATGGCTGATCCCAAACTGAAACAACATCCTAAAGTGCTCTTCCTGTCAGAGACACTTCCAGCCCAATTTGAATTAGTGTACCCACTCACTGTGAAATCATGATCTCCATCATAACTGAGATCACAATCTAATGTACCTTTAAGGTAGCTCATCACATGTTTTGCAGCAACTAAGTGAACATGTCTAGGTTCTACCAGAAACTGACTCAAAGTGTTCACGAAAAAACAAATATCTGGTCTGGTGTTCGTCAGGTACATCAACGATCCAATGCTCTGTCTATCCAACGTGACATCGATCAAATCTGACGAAGTGTCGACCAGTAGCTTCAGCTTCACTTCCATGGGTGTATTCATGGACTTGCACTCCAATATGTCAAATCTCTTCAGGATTTCGACTTCATACTTCCTTTGGTTAAGGAGGATTCTCTCTGGGCTCTGCCATACCTCAAGACCTAAGAAATAATGCATTAGGCCAAGGTCTTTCATCTCAAATTCTGCAACGAACTTCTTCTTACATTCAGTGATTAGCTTTTCTTCTCCAGTTAAGAATAAGTCATCCACATACAACAACAATATCATCTGCTCATTGTTCGTAACCTTGAAGTAGAGGTTAGAATTCTTTACTCTTGGTAAAGCCCAAGCTCGTCAGAAAACTGTCTATCTTGCCATACCAAGCTCTAGGATCTTGCTTCAATCTGTACAGAGCCTTCTTCAACTTGAAGACACGAGTCTTCCCGTCTTCAACTTCAAATCCTTGAGGTTGCTCTATATACACTTCTTCTTCGATGACACCATTTATGAAAGCTGTCTTTACGTCCATTTGGTGTAACTTCCACTTCATCTTAGCTGCAAGGGCTATGATGGTTCTGATCGAAGTGTATCTGGCTACATGAGCGAATGTCTCTTCATAGTCAATGCCTTCCTTTTGAGAAAAGCCGCGAGCGACAAATCTTGCTTTATTCTTCTCAATACTTCCATCAGTAGCATGTTTTGTTTTGAAGAGACATTTGAAAGATACCACATCCTTGCTCTTCGGTCTGGGAACTATTTCCCATACATCGTTCTTTATTATGGATTGGTATTCTTCTGTCATGGAATTTGCCCATTCTTTCTTCTGAATGGCTTCTTCAAAGCAAGTAGGCTCCTTTTCTAGGAGATCACACATCAAATACATATAGCTGGAGAATGGCTTAGGTCTCTTCACCTGTCTTGTGGTTCCTTCGGGAACACCATACTTCTCTCCATCTTGAATAAGCTCCCTAGGCCAAGAAAGTTTTCTCTTATGGGAGATCGTCATCTGAGGAGGTTCTTGAAATTCTACTATGTCATGATCTTCTAGAATTTCCTCATCAGGGGAAGTTATGACTTCCCTTACTGGTTCTGCAACTTTGGGAACCTCCCTCACTGATTCTGTAGTTCTGGGAGCTACGTGTTCCTCTTCATATACTTCTTCAAGCTGACATCTTCTTGATTTCTTGAGCACTGCATCTTCATCAAAGGTCACATCCATGCTGAACTCTTACAGGATATGCTTGGTGTTGCAAACCAAGTCTAAATATGAAAGATTGAGTTAGGATTCAAACGAGGTCTGCTTCTCGTTCTAATGTTCGGTCATCTTTGGAAGCTTTGCTCCTTTCAATCAATCTTCATATGAGATACTCTGAATCTCAAAAGATAGCTTCTTCTTCATCTTCTTTGGTGCATGAGTGTATATGGTCATGTACATAGTTTGCTTCATGTATCATATAATATGTTGCCTTTTGCAACCTTCACTATAGATTTCTCAAGGTTATCACCTGTGACCTAAAACAAGGTCAACAAAACAACAAGCTAGAATAATATCCTTTGTATAATAATAGGTAAAGAAATAGCACGAATAAGCATCACAATAGCTCCTTTAGAGCTATCATTCATGGCTTGTCTGAAGCAACGATCAAAAGTAAGAGATACACTACGAAATGAGGTCAACACTCTTATAGTGTTGTGATCGAACATTCCTCCATGGCAACCTGGAACTAACAGACGAGGTTTCTCCTAGAGGAGGTGTTAGTTGTATCAGGAAAATGATTACATTAAGTATTTACCTCTATATGCTCACATGCTACCAAGTATAATACTTTACAAAGACTGCTATCTCGACTATAGTGGTTACTTTTAAAGGGGTAGTCATCAATTTGTCATGTGTACCTTTGAATCTTATCAACTTGATTAATCAAACCTGAAGCCTTGTCCTCAAGAATGAGTTTGCTTGCTTTTCTTCCAAGTCTCCTTCACTCAAGATGACGAGTGCTTTCTTCAACTTGTCTTCTGTACTAAGACAATATGCTATCTTGACAGAAGGTTGGGTTAGAGGATAAACTCTATGATCTGAACTTTTAATCCATCTAATACTTTGACTTAGATTTTGATCAAAGGTTAGAATGATAGTCATAGCTACAACATGCAACACTGATCAAAATAATGTCATAACAAATAGGATGCATATCAGAATAATCATACCTATGTTGCATCATTCTTATGAATGTGTTGGATATTGAGATCCTTCTGGATCTATGGCAAGAGATCCCTTCTCCTGCAAATACCCTTTAAAGCTTAATCATTTAAACATGTGTGAGTACATACCTCTGACGACATTTGTAGGTAGAGACACGATCTGGTAGCAGCAGTAATGATCACCAACTCTTAAGAACTTCAAGGATGACTGCAACTGGTACTATGGCTACAACTGCAATAGATACTGCAACTGGTTCTAAGATTGCAACTTCAATTGCAACTACAACTTATGGTTTTATGAGGAAATCCTAATTTTTCAAACTTCAAATTTTGAAATTCTGATCCAGGGGATAGATGCGCTGAGATAAGGTGAGTAAGTTGGTGCAGTCAGATTTTTGAAAATCTAACTTTTACCCTCTCAAACTTGACCAACGGATTTCTGGACTGGTGCTTCTGGTTTTCTGGTACTTCTGGTACTCTGGTTTTCGGGTACTTTGTGAAAACTAGGGTTTCACTTTTCGGGAAATCTAGCCACAGAAAAGTTGTGTTGAGGATGCCAAAGTGATCCTTGAGGAAGGACACACTTTTCTAGATGGTTTTGGGGCTGAAATACTTCTTTAATAAAAACCCTAATTTTCATGTATGACAACAATGGCGTTTTTCACTTTCTCTTGTGAAAGATGCTCTCTTTAGCTTAGCTCTGAAACCATGTTAAGATTTAAGCTATTATTAGAGTTCTTTGCAATTCACTATATACAAATAGCATAAGATAGGATCACTTAGAAATACACAATCACAAGAGACATATCATTTATCCTAGGAAACCCTCACGGGGGAGAAAACCCAACAAAACTTCCTTATTATAAATAGCCAATACAATGCCAAGAGATAACTCAAACAAATACAGAAAGTCCTCTCCCAAGAATGTGCCTCTCTCTCTCTTCTCCAACTGCAGCTCCGAAACTTGCTTCTCAATGAACAAGTGAGTGTGTGTCTAAGTGAGGCACTAGCCTCCTTATTTATACAACTCTAGCACGTGTGGAGGTGTCTTTTTATTGGCAGGGACGACTTCTCAATCTGGGTGGTTATAACCACCTTTAATATATTATGGGGCTTGTTATCCCCGATTTCTAGGGATAATTAGGAGATCATGTCTCGAGACCCACATGACCTAGACATGGAGTACCGAGAGCAGGATTGACCTAAGCATGGCCCTGGAGGGCTCATCTTTATTCTTCATCAGAGTTGTCCTGTCAGTAGCAGCAACATCCATCACCTTCGACTTGGACCTGTATTAGAGAAGACTCTTTCTCCATGAGGTAATTAGTCCAGGTATCATGGTATGTGTCATATTTGATCATTATAACTTTCATTTATATGCATCAGATTCCTTTTATTTCTAACGAATGCTTAGATCTTACACTAACCCACTTGACCATGGTTGAGGGGATTGACGGGGTACCCTAGCAAGCTTGTACCCAAAGGTTTTGGTTTGCCACCAGGGGGGATTTGAAGGGCCATCATCCGCTCCCATCATATCATCACTCTTACATCTTATCTCCCACTCATCTACCCCATTCCCCTAGTCCAGACATTAGGATGATCTGTTTGTGGGGTTACACCTTATCTCGTGGGAAGAAGGGGCTAAAGGCCTAGAAGATAAAAGCAGCTGGTAAAAGATAAAAGCCATAAAAATGAAACCTAGAGATGCCTCGCCCAGGGATCCCCGAGAAGGAAATAAAAATCCTCTCAGCAAGAAATAAGAGGGACCCGAAGAAAAATAACAAAACAAGACCTAGCCAAGAGGATGAGGGGTCTCATCACGAGCCAACCCATTATGTTCATGGGTACCTAGCAGTATGACATTGCCATTATCTGGTTACCACGCCAGGGCAGTGACCTTTGGTTGCATGGCCAAGGGAAAGGGGGTCTCATCACGAGCCAACCTTATCATTTCCGTGAAAGTGCTTGTGGGTAACACTCTCAGCTCTGGTCACCACGCCAAGGCAGTTTCCTCTAGCTAGTCCTTGAAATAAATAAGAAAAAACAAATAAAGAAAAGAAAGAATAAAGGCAATAAAGGGCTTGGAAAAAATTGCATCCATGACAGGTACAACTCACCTTCTACAAAGGCATCCACAGGTAATATCACTCCTGTCTTTCACTCTACCTGTATGTCTGGACATCCTTTGACCACATCACCTCGTGTTACATGGCTTGGATGATATCCTCTGGAAACTTTCCTTCTCTTATGGATGTTGGCTCAACAGGGCATTTTGTCTTTTTCTTCGACTTTGTATAGTAGGTCATTGTAATTTCTTTGAGCTATTGGATGATATATCAGGGGTTTTATGCATGCATTTGATAAAATTAATGATGAAATGTGATTGACATTGCTATGATCCCTATGACTAATGAGCCCATGGAGGGCGAAGTTTTTGATGTGTAGGATCATGCCCGACGGACAGGTACCAGTTGGACCGATACACATGGGGAGATGATTAGTTCAGACCTCCATGGGGCTGGAGAGTCCATCAGATGGTTGCTGGGACCCCATCAGGGGCAGAGACAGGACATTGATTGGTCGAGCCTTTGCACAAGAGAAGAAGGAGAACATTTTCATCCAGGACACCTTGGCTGAGCCCAACCCAAGGGGGTTGACCCATTGCAGGTGGAAAGTGCCCTTTTTGATGCCCCGAGACGTCATCTAGGAGCCATGACGTCACCTCTAGTGTATGGCATTTTGAGAGAGCAGTTTGGCACGTGTGGCAGAGTTTGGAGGCCCAAGAAGGGCCAACGTTTGTCATCTTGTGTTGCATTTTGCTCTAAAAAGGGCCAACGTCTCCCTCAGAGGGGCTTGACGTCCTGTTTATTGCTCATTTGGGGTTTTATTTGACAGTTTAATGTAAAAACAATATGATTTTGATTATTAGCCTTGTCTGCTATTTTTAATGACCTAATTTTAAATTAAAGGTCATGAGATGCTATATATTGAGGATGTTTTCCCCTCATTTAGACATAACACAATCACTCACACTTGTGAGGTCTGATTTTTGCGCCCTACTTGGGTATTTTTTCTTTAAAAGTGAGGCGCACTTATTGATGGGAGGCTTTTCTTGGCATATTATGGCATTTCTCTTGAGGAAGGTTTACAACTAGGGTTTGCACATGCTTTTCTTCATGATATGTAAGTGTTTTTCTTGCAAAACTTCTTGATTGAATGGTTGTAGGTTAGTAATTCTTGCATTTACTTATAAAATTGCTGATTTTAAAACCCTAGGTGACAAACACACAAGTAGGTCCTTGTCTCATGTCTCCTTAGAGAGAAATATTCAACCATTGAAGGAGGAAGATAGAGCCTAGCCTTTGCTACACTCATCTAACTTTTTCCCTTAAGCTAGTTTTGAATTTAAAGGTTAAAAGGAGGGTGATGTCCTAAGCCTAGGTTATCTACACCTAGGGCCGTCCATCTTCTAAGCAATGTTCTAAATGTCTTGAGGGCCGTCCATCTCCTAAGAAATGTTCTAAATGTCTCAAGACAACATGAACCATCTGAGGATTCGGGCATGGCCACTCACAAAAAACCTAACTTTGAAGATTCCTTGTTTGTCTTGAACACACCGATGTTAGAAGATCAAGATATGAGTGAATTCGATAGGTCTGAAGAAATCGATCCAAGCACTAGTATGTCATGTATCCTGCAAAGGGTTAAAAGGATTCATGAAATGTTGAAAATTTCTTTTCTAAAAAGATGAGACTCAGATGACCGATTATCTTTTAAGGGGATTCCCACACTATTACATACTGGTCATTCTGAGAAGGATGAACAAATACCCTTTTTAGTGGAGCCATACTTGTTTCAAGATTGTCCCACTTTTCCCTTGACAAGAGAAGACACAGATTGGGGTGATTATCCTGATGATGCCTCTGATACCTCGGAAGATTCAGATGAATATGGCTATCCAATACAAAGAATAAGTAATTTCGTTGAGTGGAACAAAGATGTTTTCAAATACATAAAAGTTCCAAGCACCATCGTTGTGGATGAAAACCCTTGGTGTTTTCAATGCAGTGAAGCACATTGGGAACATGAGTGTCCTTGCAAAAGTGGTGGCCATCAACAAGTAAACACTATAGACTACTTCATAGAAGGCCCTCAAATAAATATCACCGCTGAAGAGAATCAAGAGGCCATCAAAGAAGCAACCAGTTCAACCAAGATGGCGGTAATAAACAAACTAGACCAGGAATCAAAAGAAAAGCTAAACAAACAAGAGTTCCAGGTGTATAGAAGAAAGAAGTTGGACCAACCTTCCATTGACCAAACAAAAAACCCACCTATGGATGTAATCTTTCCTAAAACATCTAACACTGAAAGGGTTAACCTTAATTTTGACCTTGAAGGGGCATTATCCAAGATGTTTGTAACCATCACTTTGAGAGAAGTCATCAAGGTACCGTCTATCAAAGAGCGATTTGACAACTTTTTCCAAGGATCAGATGGACCATTGAAATATGGAACTATTGGTCATATCCAGAATGTACCTGTAACTACAACTTATGTGCAAAAGCCCAATGATTCCTTCAAAGATGACAAAGCACGTGACAAAACCGGGCCGACTCCTCATAGATATTCTCCAGAAGATACGCCTTTTGTAAAGGAGGAAAATTCGAATCAGATTAAATGGCCCACGAAAGAAGAATACCAACAACTCATGGACGAGCTCAAAGCTCAGGAATCAGAGACTGCGAAAATACTAAAGAAGGTGGAAGATGATGTACGGATCCGTCCTTCACAGTAGGAAATCTTTATAGCAGAATCCCACCCACCTCCCTCTACACAATACCCCAGGGTTATTCAAGGAACAACTAATTTCAGAGTCAGAGAGTACAAGGAGGGAGACATAGTTTAGATGTGGGATGCCAATAAAGGGAAGCCTACTAATATCAAAGGAAACAATCGTTTTTGGCTTGGCCCTTTTAAGGTCGGAAGAAAGTCAGTTAATGACTCCTATTACTTGTCTACACTGGAGGGAAGAAGGCGCACAGTGCCCGTCAGCGGGCACCTCCTCAAATCCCACCAGGGTGGGGTAACCTTACTCCACAGGTAAGTATAGGTAGGTAGGCATTTTTCGTGTATTATACCATTTGCATTTCATGATAGTTTGTTTCTTCACTTGCATTATTGATTGTTTTATTTCAGTCATATATATATATATGACTGAAATATATATATATATA
>JZKD02S1674999.1:586609-616752 GCA_000966675.3 Picea glauca
TGAGCAGGTCTGCAGGTTTATGCCAGAGATGCTGAGGTTCTCATGCGCTCTACGGTGAGCACATGTCCCCGAGTTGGAGCCAGATGTTATCCCCGATTTCTAGGGATAGCTAGGAGATCATGTCTCGAGGCCCACATGACCTAGACATGGATTACCGAGAGCAGGATTGACCTGAGCATGGCCCTGGAGGGCCCATCTTTCTTCTTCATCATACTTGTCCTGTCAGCAACAACAACATCCATCGTCTTCGGCTTGGACCTGTATCAGAGAAGACTCTTGCTCCATGAGGTAATTAGTCCACATATCATGGTATGTGTCAAATTTGATCATTATAACTTTCAGATATATGCGTCAGATTCCTTTTATTTCTAATGAATGCTTGGATCTTACACTAACCCACTTGACCATGGTTGGGGGGATTGACGGGGTACCCTAGCAAGCTTGTACCCATAGGTTTTGGTTTGCCACCAGGGGGGATTTGAAGGGCAACCGTCCGCTCCCATCATATCATCACTCTTACATATTATCTCCCACTCATCTACCCCATTGCCCTAGTCCGGACATTAGGATGACCTGTTTGTGGGGTTACACCTTATATCGTGGGAAGAAGGGGCTAAAGGCCCAGAAGGTAAAAGAAACTGATAAAAGATAAAATCCATAAAAATGAAACCTAGAGATGCCTCGCACAGGGATCCCCAAGAAGGAAATAAAAAGCCTCGCAATAAGAAATAAGAGGGACCCGAAGAAAAATAACAAAACAAGACCTAGCCAAGAGGATGGGGGGTCTCATCACGATCCATCCCATTATGTTCATGGGTACCTAGCAGTATGCCATTGCCATTATTTGGTTACCACGCCAGGGCAGTGACCTTTGGTTGCATGGCCAAGGGAAAGGGGGTCTCATCACGAGCCAGCCTTATCATTTCCGTAAAAGTGCTTGTGGGTAACACTGTCAGCTCTGGTCACCACGCCAAGGCAGTGTCCTCTAGCTAGTCCTTGAAATAAATAAGAAAAAACAAATAAAGAAAAGAAATAATAAAGGCAATAAAGGGCTTGGAAAAAATTGCATCCATGACAGGTACAACTCACCTTCTACAAAGGCACCCACAGGTAATATCACCCTTGTCTTTCACTCTGCCTGTATGTTTGGACATCCTTTGACCATATCACCTCATGTTACATGGCTTGGATGATATCCTCTTGAAACTTTCCTTCTCTTATGGATGCTGGCCCAATAGGGCATTTTGTGCTTTTCTTCGGCTTTGTATAGTAGGTCATTGTAATGTGTTTGAGCTATTGGATGATATATCAGGGGTTTTATGCATGCATTTGATAAAATTAATGATGAAATGTGATTGACATTGCTATGATCCCTGTGACTAATGAGTCCATGGAGGGAGAAGTTTTTGATGTGCAGGATCATGCCTGGCGGACAGGTACCAGTTGGACTGATACACATGGGGAGATGATTAGTTCGGACCTCCATGGGGCTGAAGAGCCCATCAAATGGTTGCTGGGACCCCATCAGGGGTAGAGACAAGACAATGATTGGTCGAGCCTTTGAACAAGAGAAGAAGGAGAACGTTTTCATCTAGGACGCCTTGGTTAAGCCCATCCCAAGGGGGTTGACCCATTGCAGGTGGAACGTTCCCTTTTTGATGCCCCAGGACGTCATCTAGGAGCCATGACGTCACCTCCAGTGTATGGCATCTTGAGAGAGCAGTTTGGCACGTGTGGCAGAGTTTGGAGGCCCAAGAAGGGCCAACGTTTGTCATCTTGTGTTGCATTTTTCCCTAAAAAGGGCCAACGTCTCCCTCAGAGGGGCTTGATGTCCTTTTATTGCTCATTTAGGGTTTTATTTGACAGTTTAATGTAAAAACAATATGATTTTGATTATTAGCCTTGTCGGCTATTTTTAATGACCTAATTTTAAATTAAAGGTCATGAGATGCTATATATTGAGGATGTTTTTCCCTCATTTAGACATAACACAATCACTCACACTTGTGTGGTCTGATTTTTGTGCCCTACTTGGGTATTTTGTCTTTAAAAGTGAGGCGCACTTGTTGATGGGAGGCTTTTCTTGGCATATTATGGAATTTCTCTTGAGGAAGGTTTACAACTAGGGTTTTCACATGCTTTTCTTCATGATATGTAAGTGTTTTTCTTGCAAAACTTCTTGATTGAATGGTTGTAGGTTAGTAATTCTTGCATTTACTTATAAAATTGCTGATTTTAAAACCCTAGGTGACAAGCACACAAGTAGGTCCTTGTCTCATGTCCCCTTAGAGAGAAATATTCAGCCATTGAAGGAGGAAGATAGAGCCTAGCCTTTGCTACACTCATCTAACTTTTTCCCTTAAGCTAGTTTTGAATTTAAAGGTTAAAAGGAGGGTGATGTCCTAGGCCTAGGTTATCTACACCTAGGGCCGTCCATCTTCTAGGGTTTTAGTGATAGAGCCTTGTCCTTACAACACTCTCCCTCATTTAATCCTCTTGTTTTAACTCTCTTCTTATGCTAGCTGTTTGCCAAGTTTGACCTAAAGAAGGAGGAAAGAGCACGAGGCCTTGCTTAAGCAACACCAGAGTGAGCTTCTTTCGCCTAGGGTTTTGATTCTAGGGGCCTGCCATTGCAGCACTCTAGAACCCTTCCCTCTTGTCTTTAGGTTGTTACCCCTTCAACTTAGTGTCCTCTCCTTTATTGACTCCATATACCCTTAGGCACTATTCTTAGGCACACAACATTGAGGTCATAGTGTCCAAAACAAACTCTCAAAACCTTAAATCTTGAAACCCTAACTAACAAACTAACCCTAATTAGGATGATGTCATAGTTGGTTATCCCATCTTGACGTAGCAAGTGTTGATTATAAGCAATTAGATGATGGTTAAAGGCATTTATTGAATGAATGATTGAATATATATATTGTTTGCTGCATCATCTAAATAATTATTGATGAATTGATGTTTTACATTGCTGTATTGATAGAACGTTCATCTCTTATCTATTGTTTCATTGCTTATATATGAATTGTCGGATGATCACATGAAGTACTAACCCGTTGAGTATAACCTGCATATATATACATTGTATTGCTCTTGTCTTGTTCCGGGCAGGTGTTTTCAATTGGGCATACACTTCATTTATTGGCTGATTAGCCGGATCATCTGACCTTTGGTGGTAACCTGTGAAGAGGAACGTTTCCTTTGACCCTTATACTTTAGCCTCTTCAAAACCCCAAGTTGCCGGGGACGTCTCCCTTGGGCTAACCTACCTAAACAGAAAGAACCTCTCCATTGAGGTGACATTGGGTGGGGAAGGTTCCTGTTACGCCAGTTTGGCCTTAATTCTCTAGCCTTTTGATCTAGC
Organism: Picea glauca; assembly: GCA_000966675.3. Lineage (NCBI taxonomy): Eukaryota > Viridiplantae > Streptophyta > Pinopsida > Pinales > Pinaceae > Picea > Picea glauca. The sequence continues at coordinate 589,980 of JZKD02S1674999.1, forward strand.
TACAAACTGTGCGATAACAGGGCCGACTTCTTATTCTACCTATTACAATTGTGTTTTGACCAATCCGCAAAAGGGGATTTGTTTTCTTACAATAGCCGACATGATCAATCCACAATAGGCGATTGATCTAATGAATAATACAACAATAATAATTAGAATACACTTTGCAGTTACATTATTTCAATAGGCCCTCCCATACTTAAACTTGGCAGCTCACATGGGGGCTGGTGTGATGCTTGAAGGGGATACTGAGGTGAATTATCTTACATGGCTTATATCGTAAGTTACAACTTACTTTTCATGCTTTAAGGACTAAATTTTCTTCTAAACTTTGTCTAACCATGTCTTATGCTTTGATTTGTCTTGGATGGTCCTGACATGGTTCTTTGAGGGACATCCTGGGCTTGTACCCAAGACATTGTGCCTTTATTGTAATCCTTGACACATGTGATGGAGAGCAGTGGGTCATCCAATGATTCACCACCTTCAGACATCAACTCTCACATCCTTGGAACCCTGAACAATTGACAAATGGGCTTGGTAGGAGCAGATACAATCATGATGACACACATATGGGTTGGAATCCCATAGGCTGAGTGTTAAGTTTTGAGCTATTATTAGGTTTCTTTTCAATTTACTAGATAAGCATAGCATATGTAGGATCACAAAGAGAAACACAATCACAAGATACACAACATTTATCCTGGGAAACCCTCATGGGGGAGAAAACTTTGCAAAAATTCCTTAATATATATAGCCAATACAAAGCCAATACAATAAACCAAAAACACTAGAGAATATCCAACACTAAGAAATGCACCTCTCTCTTCCTTCTTCTCCCAACTACATCTCTCCAAACTTACACACATTATGAGTGAATGAGTGAGTGAACAAATGAGGCGCTAGCCTCCTTTATTTATATTGGCTAGCAGATGCTGGAAATGTGTCTGTTCACTGGACATGGCCCTCTTCTTAGTGGTTAAAACCACTTTAATTAGGCCCGGGGGACGACTTCTTAATTAACATAATATAGTTAGGGTTTGACCAATCCACAAAAGGGGATTTGGTCAATTACAATGTCTTACATGATCAATCCACAAAAAGGGATTGATCTAATTAATAATGAATCAATACTAAATATAATACTCCTTGTAGTTACAATATTTCAACAGTCCCCCTTAACAATAAGGGTGTTTGACAACATCATTGGGGGAGAGAGAGGGAAACAACATCAACAATATCTGGAACACTGATTTACATATCTATAAATCATCAGAAGTTTTTTCTCATCATCAATATCATCATCCACAAAAAGGAGATGGAATGACATCATCATCATCTTCATCAACATGGATTAGTATAACACTAATACATCATCATCATCAATAACAACACAAGGCTGATACAACATCAACAACAACAACATCACATCACGAAGGCTAGAGCATCATCAACATCAACACTAAGCTAAAAATTTTCATCATGAAGCTGGCATCACATCAACATCAGCATGAAGATGGAAATCTTCAACACAAGGTTGGCATCACATCAACATCAGGATGAAGTTGGAAATCTTCAGCACAAGGCTGACATCACATCAACATCAACACGAAGATGGAAATCTTCAGCACAAGGCTGACATCACATCAACATCAGTACGAGGCTGGAAATCTTCAGCACAAAGATGGCATCAACACTACTCCCCCTTTCAAGGGAGGTCCTTTTGGACTATACCAATCTTGTCTCAAAAGTGCTCAAACTTTACACAAGACATAGGCTAGGTCAACACATCTGCAACATGTTCATCCGTGCCAACATAATGGATATTTATAGCTCCTCTCTGCACCATATCACGAATGTAGTGATATCAAATTTCTATGTGTTTTGACTTGTCATGGAACACAGGGTTCTTTGTCATTTTTATGCAACTCTGGTTATCACATAGAATCACGGTTGCTTCCATCTCCAGATCAAATAGACCTGTCAACAAATTCCGAAGACATATGGATTTATCACTGGCATAACATACATCAATGTATTCTGCTTCTGCCATGCTGAGAGAAATACTTGATTGCTTCCTACTCTGCGATGAGATCATGGCTGGCCCCAGACTGAAACAACATCCTGAGGTGCTCTTTCTGTCAGAGACACTTCCAACCCAATATGAATTGGTATAATGACTCAGTCTGAAGTCATGATCTCCATTATATCTGAGACCAAAATCTAATGTACCCTTAAGGTATCTCATAACATGTTTTGCAACAACAAGGTGAACACGTCTGGGTTCTACCAGAAATTGACTCAAGGTGTTCACAAAAAAACCTGTATCTGGCCTGGTATTCGTCATATACATCAATGATCCAATGATCTGTCTGTACAACGTGGCATCAACCAATTCTGACGAAGTATCGACCAGGAGCTTCAACTTTGTTTCTATGGGTGTGTTCATGGATTTACACTCCAACATATCAAACCTCTTTAGTATTTCTACTGCATACTTCCCTTGGTTAAGGAAGATCTTCTCTGGGCTCTGCCAAACCTCGAGACCTAGGAAATAGTGCATTAGGCCCATGTCTTTCATCTCAAATTCTGTAGCGAGCTTCTTCTTACACTCTGTGATGTGCTTTTCTTCTCCAGTTAAGAATAAGTCATCCACATACAACAACAATATAACTAGTGTTGACGATTGAAAACGTCAATGTAATTTCGCCCGCAAAGTGTTGCTAAAGCCTATTATTTTATAAGACTAAATAATGCTAGTAGGTGGGATCCTCTTGAACTTTTGAAGATCATGTCTGCTCATTTTATGATGATGAGCTACAAGGGTTTTGGACGGTTTATGAGAATATGGTTGTCATTAGTTAAGCTTTGGAATGTTGTTCTTTCATGATACTACAACCTGCTATTCATTATGGTATTTTCTCTTCATGCACCTGCACAACAAACGTTAGTGAAAATTGCAAAAAGGCATTTTGAGGAAAAACAAAATACTATATCTAATGCAAAAGAGACCTAGCTCTGCAATTCTATATGCATGAAAATGCTTGTTGATAGTGGTTAACTCCTAAATAAGAAGGAATGGCTATGAAATATTGTTAAGTTTCATTTTATATGCATATGGTGGAAATTTTAGTGGCACATTTTGGCAAAGAGATAATACAATGGTTATGCATTGGTTGATGCAATCGATAACTGATGTGCATATGTTATAACCTTGGTGGCTCATGGAAGAAATGGCTTTGCATTTTTACGGTGATTATGCTATTAGTGATGATTCTATTGTATACTTGTCAAGCGATTTATTTGATTTATGATACGGGTGGCACATTTGGCAAAGTAACGATGCAAATGGTTAAATTGTGGAACTTGGATTATGTTGTGGTTTAAATGTGTTGATATTATTGATGCATTGGTTGATTAATGGTGTTAATGGGGGCTCTTTGGCATGTACTATGGAGTAAATGTGATATGGGTGGAGGCTACGTGCATTTACTGCACGTCACCTTTACCCTTCCCATTGGCCACCACCCTCGTCGGACTATTGTTTGATCTGGTTGTTGTGATTGTGCTCCAAAATTTTGGCAGGGTGAAATCGCTCGACCACCTCCCGTCTTAAGGTTTCGATTAACAGGTATGTCTCTTTTGTCCATTCTCGACTTCACTCTGGTTACAAAATATTTTTTGGCTCAGTTGTGTGGGTTTGTGTTTGTCCTAAGTACTGCAACTGTGTGGATTGTTTTTAGAATATGGATGGTTCTGCTTATAATTGTTTTGGGTTCATTGGATTTGGTGGTCTTCCTGGGTGGTAGTTTTGTTACCACTGCGTTTGGTTAAAGGGTTTTAAATCATGGCTGGATGGTTGTCTTCGCGATTTTTTGGGTCTAATTAGAGCCTTGTTTTCTTGTTTGGCCCTGTCAAGGAACTGCCTCCTGTTCACAAGTGTTACAGTCCTCCCTGTGCGTACGCCTGTAATCTCAAGGTTTCACTATAGTTGGTGCCTTTCCTCTTGTGATGACTACTGTGCAAAATCTTAACCCTCCAAACTGGAGCTGCATAGGGAGTCTGTCGAGCATGTTAAGTTGTTCTGGATTGTTGTGGTCTATGAATTCGAACACGGGCTCATCCGTTGGTTGTATGGCGGTCGTATGGTTTTGGTTTTCGTCATTGCCTCTGTGATAGAGTATGAACCTTACATTGACAGTTTGCGTTTCTAAAGCTCACAAGCCACCTGCCTGATATCAATGAAACTCATGTTTTTTTGAATGGAAAGGCCTCTGCCATGTCGATTAGATGCGTGGTTATGTACAGATACCACGACTTGTTCGGTTGATTGTTTTTTTTTTAACCACAATGGCGAATGGTTGGTTGATGTACAATCACTAGTTGGCACTTGTGGTGTTTTGGTTGATGGCTAAACTGGGTCATGAATGTTTAGGGTTGCTCACGCAGGTTGTGTTCTGTGTGTGGTGTTTTAAAATTGAAACATGGGGCATGATAACTATGTTCTCTCTGAGGTTGGATGACAATCGAACTGGGTATCCATCAAAGGCGTATCCACAACATCCTTCATTGGTTGTAGTCCGAATATCCACAACTTGGTTAAATTGCGATGTGACTTAAACAACTAACCACTTAGTAACATACACAGTCTCTGCACGATATGTTGAGTTATTAACATGACTGGTGTTTGTTGTGATAAGTCGAACTATTGTATCGTGGTTGGTTGCGCTCTATTTGTAGTATGGATAGTTGGTTCTTCTACTCAGTGATACCCTCATAATTTTTTTAAAGCATGTTATCTATTGAAATCAACCGCTTGTTATTTACCAAAATCGACCACGGTTGATGACAATCGCGTTGGGTATTTGGCCCGGTTTTTAAGTCGCATTGAGATGTCCTGGTTTATAGTGGCATTGTTACATAGCCTTGGACGTTTTTCCTCTGCATATCCCGTGTCAAAGTGTTGGCTATTGGTTGTATAGGTAAAGTGTCATTTCAGACATGACATGAAAAGTTTGGTTATTTTGGTCTTGATTATTTTACTGCGTATATGTATGGGAACAAATATCATTACAGATCTTGATTGGCTCTATCACAAAATAGTGACTTCATTGTTACCTCTGGAAATACTACTTTGAATTATAGATGTGGATTTGGGAAATGTATGGCAGTGATGGATGTTAATAATTATATATTGAGAATGAGTACTGTGGTTGATTGATATATAGTGCAGAATGTGTGAATAAAGGAAACAATACCTCTTACAGATTGTGTGAATTACTTCTGTTTTTTAATGGCCGTGGGATGTAAATTGACAGTGAAATTAAGTAAATACACAAGAATTTTACTCAGTCATCTGATTGTTGGTTGATGCATATTTTTCTTACTACAAAATATGTTATGGATTGCTTGATTAATCTCATGAACAATAAATGTTTTTTTCCCCCTCATTATCTCATTTCCCACTAATTACAACCCCCTCACATATCCCATATTCATTTTGTTCACTCCCTATTCTGATATTGATTATAGCTAAGATAATTTCTGTGTTAAGCGGATGAAGTGACAATGTCTTGAGTGGATTGCAATGAAGTTTTACTTGGTTGATTTACAGTTGATTGTTGTTATCATTGAGCAGTGCCCATTTCTTCTCCCCTTTCATTATATCATGTTTTCGCCCAATACAAACCCTTCACATTTCCCGAAAAACTGTTTCACCCCCCCTTCTCGTTGATTGACGTTAGAACAATTTATATGGATTGGATTGCGTGAGTCTGTTACATTCTGAGCCAAATCTATTTCGTATTTTTAAGGAGTTGTTATGCATGGTTATTTAAAATACTATGTGTTAATTGTTAACATATGCAGGATGAGTTTTTTCAGTCGGGGAAGCCATGGCCAAGGAAACAGAGGTAGAGGTAACTGGAACCGAGGCTCAAGAAGGCCTAGGTTCTCTATACATTTTGATGTTGATTTAGAAGAGATTGGCCAATTGTTTCATGCTGGATTCTTTAATTGGATTGGACAGGGAATAGTCCAACCGAGGCCTAAAAGGCCTCATTTCCAAGCCCCTCAAGTCCCCGACATTCCTGTGCCTCCTCATGTCTCTTTACATCCTGAAGTCTCGGAAAATGATGGGTGGTAGGAGATTGTTCACCCGACAGTCTCCCAACACTGTGGCTGGCCAAACTTAACTTTGCCTGCTCCCCCACCTTTGAACCCCATTGTCCAAGCTGCCCCTAACCACTCACCAGTGCAATCCTCCCATGCCAGCAAGAGATTGAAGACTGAATCCCACCATGCAGTTGATAAAGGAAAAGCTACTGCTGCCCCTTCCTCACCCTCTAATGACTCTGACAAATCCATGTCTTCACGGATGCATTTGAGGGATGATTGTTTCCATGTGATCAATGAGATAAACCCTAAAGGCTCCGCCCAACCCAAGGCAAATTCAGGAAAGTCAAGAGGTGACATCAGCAACCAAGAAAGGGTTGCATCATACACTGGAAAATATGGCTTTTGAATTTGATGTTGTTTATTGTTTTATGACAGTGGACTTCAGGGATTTTGGACAACATGCTTTATTTTGGATATATGAGTATTATTTTTGATATAATTTCAATTTTCATGAGCTAAAATTGCCAAAAGTAAACATGTTGATGGGAGGCACAAGGTGGTGTGTTTGCTTAACTAATGGATTATGTTATGATGATTCTTATTGTTATGAACTAGAGAGAGTCACAAGGGGTCTCACCTACTAGTTATTATTTATCTATGACCCTATTATGATTATTTCTCCCCCCCCCCAAACTAAAGTTAGTTGAGTATTTTGTTATCTTAACTAATAAGTTGGTTCAACTACTTCAACCAATCCTAATTTGTTAAAAGCAGAAGTAAGGGGAGAAACAAGAGGAGGATGGAAACACAAAGCATGCTAAGGTTTTCTCTTTGAGTTGATGTTGAGATAGTTCAATTTTCATTCATTCATATATTCATCATAGCCTAATTCTCTTTTGTGATAGCAGGGTCTTATTGTAGACAAAAATATTCAGGGCTGAATCAAATCATTCAGAAACTTGTTCTTCAGAGGTGTTGATCTATCTTTGATAGTCTGTGTAGACTTGTCTGTTTGTGAATTAATTTTCATGACTGATAAAAGCTATTGTGTAGAGTCGAGTGGGCAACAATCTGTGGCAAGATGATCCATCTTTTAGAGTTCAGTTTTGGTTTTCTATTAGAGGTCCTTTTGTATGTTCCATCGAGATTTCTAAGTTTGACTTTGGTCCAAGATTTTTGTGTGGAGTTTTGTAAAGACAATGATTCTTTGGTGATTTGGAATGAAATAAAGGATTGCTTTATGTCTCATACGTCTTGAGTATCATCTTGGTGTGTTTTTTTTTTTTTTTTTAATTATATATTTTTATTCTTATGTTCTTACATTTGTTTCAACAACTGATATGCTCAAGAAAATACATAAAAAGTGAATTTCCATCAAGCATTTTGTTGATAAAAGACTAGCCTAAGCACTAGTAATTAATACTTGTGAGTTAGGATATATATTTTTGTTGGCTATAAACATAGGGTGATATTCCTGTCTACTTTACTTTAGCCAAGTGAAGTCTGAAAATGCTTGAGTAAGATCAATTCATATCTTTTCCTCAACAACTGGTTCATCATTCATAACCTTGAAGTAAAGGTTAGAATCAACTTTACTCTTGGTAAAGCCCAATCTCGTTAGGAAACTGTCAATTCTTCCATACCAAGCTCTAGGAGCTTGTTTCAATCGGTATAGAGGATTCTTCAACTTGCAGACACATGTTTTTCTATCTTCAACCTCAAACCCTTGAGGTTGTTCTATATACACTTCCTCTTCAATGACACCATTTAAGAAAATTGTTTTCAGATCCATCTGGTGTAACTTCCACTTCATCTTAGCTGCAAGGGCTATGATGGTTCTGATTGAAGTGTATCTGGCTATAGGAGAAACCATCTCTTCATAATCAATTCCTTCCTTTTGAGAAAATCCACGAGCTACAAACCTTGATTTATATTTCTCAATACTTCCATCAACATCATGTTTTATTTTGTATAGCCATTTGGAAGATACCACATCCTTGCTCTTCGGTCTGGGAACTATTTCCCATAAATCATTCTTTATAATGGATTGGTATTCTTCTGTCATGGCATCTTCCCATTCTTTCTTCTGAATGGTTTCTTCAAAGCAAGTAGGCTCCTTCTCTATAAGATCACACATTAAATCCATGTAGCTAGAGAATGGATTAGGTTTCTTGATCTGTTTCATGGTTTCTTTCGGGGCACCATACTTATCTCCATCTTGAATAAGTTCCCTTGCCCAGGATGGCTTTCTCTTGTGAGAGATTGTCATCTGGGGAGGTTCTTGAGATTCTATTATGTCATGATCTTCTGGAATCTCTCCATTAGGGGAAGTTATGACTTCCCTCACTCGTTCTGCAACTCTGGGAGCTACAGGTTCTTCTTCAAGCTAACATATCCTTGATTTCTTAAGTACTGCATCTTCATCAAAGGTTACATCTCTGCTGATCTCAATATGATGGTAACCTGGCATGTATATTTTGAAGGCCTTGGAGACCTCACAATATCCAACAAATATTCCCTTCTTTCCTGAAGGGTCCAACTTGGTTCTCTTCTCTTTCATAATGTGTACAAATATTGGACATCCAAATATTTTGAGATGGCTTACTTCTGGCTTCTTTCAGGAGAACATCTCTTTAGGGGTTTTGAACCCAAGTGCACTATGGGATAATTTGTTCTATACATACACTATTGTTCTTACTACTTCTTCCCATAAGTGCATTGGAAGATCTTGATCGTGGATCATAGTCTTCACTGTTTCCATTATTGTTCTATTCTTTCTTTCTGCTACACCATTTTGCCGAGGATTATAAGGAGTGGTGAGATCGCTCTTAATCACGACATCTCTGTAAAATATTACAAATTATTTTGAGGTGTATTCTCCTCCATTATCTGACCTAAGTATCTTGATTTTTATTTCAGAGATATTTTCTATCAAGGCTTTGAATTCCTTGAATTTTCCAAACACTTCATCTTTTGATTTCAAAAGGTAAACCCAGGTTTTGCGAGAATAATCATGAATTAATGACACATAGTATACATACCCACTAAGAGAGGTTGATGGCATTGGGTTGAGTGGATGAGTTCCAAGACTCCTTCTGCCTTACTTTCGCTCTTCAGGAAATGATTCTTTATGTTCTTTCCTTGTGCACATCCCTTGCACACACCTTCATGATCAACTTTGAATTCTGGTAGACCTGTGACTACCTTGCTCACATATGGTAATGCCTTGTAATTGATGTGAGCTAGTCTTCTATGCCAAAGTTAACATGGATTTTCAATGGAATGATTCAAGGCTACAACTAGGTGACCTTTTAGCTTATACAAGCCACCTTCTTCTGTTCCAATAAGAATTGCATCTTCTATGATTTTTCCTTTAGGCCACATGAGAACTTCTCCATCTATGAAAGAAACTCTGGAGTCTTTCTTATCTAAAGCTGAGATAGAAAGTAAGTTCTTTGTCAAACCTAGTACATATAGTACATCCTTCATTTTCATTGGAGTCCTTGAATCGAGTTTGTAATTGGAATCTCCTACTCCTTTGATAGGGTATTGGTAATCATCTCCAAGTGTAACTTTCTAGGGAAAGTTCTTCTCTGTAAGGCTAGAGAGAATGTCTCTCTGACCTGTCATGTGCTTGGAAGCACCACTATCTATGAGCCAAGTATCCTCACTGTTGAATTTTCACTATGCTAGGCTCAAGCATGAGGTTTATTTCAATTTTAGCATTTACTTGAACCATAGAAAAATGCAACTACACCATTAACAATTGTTGCAATAACCAAGATCACAAGAAGAAATACCATGTACAAGAACACAAGAAATATCGTGGGTGTTAAGTTTCTTGCTTAAGCTGTTATTATTAATCCCGGGTTCAATAGTAAGTATTACAATTATAACAACAACATAATACAGATCTTACTGAAAGAAACAAGATCACATAGTACACACGAATTTATCCCGGAAAACCCTCAAGGGGAAGAAAACCCAACAAAACTTCTTTAATATAGATTCAATAACCAAGTACAATACCAAAATAACTCTCGCTCTATGAGAGACAAACTACCATGATGCTAGGCCAGAAAATAATCAAAGAACCACAACCAATCCAATGCCAAGACTATAAACCAAACACTAGAGAATATCCTCTCCCAAGTAATGCGCCTCTCTCTCTTCCTTTTTCCGACAACTGGTAACTGCATCTTCCTTCAATACTTGTGCACTAGATGAGTGAATTGAGTGAGTGAAAAAATGAGGAAATGGCTTCTTTTATTTATACAAACTGGCAAGCGCTGAAAGGAGGTGTCTCTTCACTGGCAGGGCCGACTTCTCTTTCTGGGTAGTTAGAACCACTTTAATTTTCCTGGGGGCCGACTTCTTAATTTGCATATTACATTTAGGATTTGACCAATCTGCAAAAGGGGATAAGAATATTCTTTGCAGTTACACAATATTTCAACACTCCCTCTTAACAAGAAAAATATTCTTTATCTTTTGACAAGTCACTGGATGTCATCATCAACTAAACAATATCATCTGGGAAATATCATCAACTAGATAATCATCATCAACTGGAAAACAACATCAATTGGATAATATCATCAACTGGGTAACAACATCCATTGGATAACATCATCAACTGGGCAACATCATCAACGGGGTAATAGGAGGCATCAATATAATCCACTTGGTCATATGGCATGACGATCACTGACTTGTTCTCCATGAATCCATATTAAAGAAGTTTTGTTCTTTTTATCTTCGCCCAGAAGATACTCTTTCTTATCTTCACATAGAAGATATCTTATCTTCACACAGAAGATGTATTATCTTCACACAAAATATATTCTATGAGTTTTTCCATTCCTTTTATGTTCTCCCTTCTCTTGTAGTCATCCATCTCACTTATCCACTGGGGAGGACTACTACCATAGCTACACTCCTAGTCATCCCACATGAACTAGAGAAGCTAAGATGCTAGCCTTGGCAAGGCTAGACTCCCTTTCCATGATCCACGCAGGATCACGATACAAACCTCAAGAGCCAACTAACCATTCCACAAGGTCAAGGTTTGTGTTCTAGGCTACTCAATCCTTGGCAAGAGGAGAGTATCTTCCCGCTGCCCCTTGGAGAAACATCCACACTCCTCTCTATGAGGGTGGTCACACCCCTCTTTACGAGGGTATTCTAGCATGTCTCTAGAGTATCCAAAAATCAACACTTGGACAAAGGCCAACCTTGGCAAATTTCTCATTCCCCTTCTCTATGAGGGTCTCTTCCTTCTCTACGAAGGTATCTTCTCTTTTCCTTCTCTATGAAGGTCTACCTGTGGGATTTCTCATTCCTTGTCTATGAAGGTCTAACTATGGGATCTGAAAAAAATCTCTTGTGATCCAAAATCTTCCCATGGTATAATACCATGCTACCCATCTGCTGGGCACCATCCATCTACTGGATAACTTTCATCTTGATCAAAATATCTCATTACTCACCCACGGAGTAAACTGTTCCATGGACCATTTCTTTCCTAACTGCACCAAATCACGATCCTCCATTTCAAACTCGAAGACATAGCTCCCTCTTGCACCAAACTAAGAGCTGCTTTAACTGTGTAACTATTAGGGTCCTAACCCGCACATAGGTAGAACAATATATTCAGATGTAATAAAGGTCAATGTTAATAAGGCCTTTCAGTAAAATAGAATAAGGCGGATGTAAGAAGACCTAATAGAAGCTTCCGCTTCTAGAAGGATTTTCCTCTAGATGCTTCTTTTTAGTATAAATAGGAGTCGAGGGTATGAGAACCCTAGCTTGGATATTATTGTAATAGAGCTCTGCTCAACTAGAGGTTGCCCCCTCAAAGAGGCCTGTGAACATTGCTTTCATATTCAAAGTGCTATTTCTGTTGTTATTCTTATATCATTTTAGTGTTATTGTGGTGAATGTTCTGATTATATTTCTGTTGTTCTGCCATTACTAGCATTTTATTTCAGTTCTGCATACATTTAATATTTGGTATATTACAAGTGGTATCATAACACTTTCCTCGACAGAAAGTGTGGGTTAATTTTTTTTTTTAGGGTAGAGACGTATTCCGGCGTCTTTAAGCCACAGAGATCTGTCGTTACGTGCATAAACCCGCGGTTGAGGGATTCATACACGCAGGAAATACAAGTGGTACTTAAGTGCACATCTGTTGGCCACCCTTGTAACCCCTTTTGGTACCCCTTCGAGTGGTAGTGCATCAGACAACACCTGTGTACGAATCGACCTAGATTACCTTAAGCCCTCTTTAGATAAACCGATCGGCCACCTGACTGCTATAGTGTCACCGAGAACAACACTCAGGAGTCAGGAAGATACTCTCTAGTACCTGGGTAGTCGGGTAGTACGGCTAAGGGTATGGCTTATCCTCCTTAGTTAGTGCCCTGTGATATTGGGTCGAGTACTACTGTTGGACCCCGCACGTATATTAGAGAGCTATAGCACAGGGAAAATCCTTGTCTGTAGAACTCTTGAATACCTAACCCTTGGGGGACAGAAACATAAACAAATTAAAACAGACAAGATCTATTGCCGCACAACTGTGTTCGGGTTGCCAAGTAAATACACATTTCTTTCTGGTTAGCCATTTGGGCATTTCCTCTCTGCAGTGTTCTTCAGGCCGGAGTATAACTCTATAAAAAAAATAAAAATAAAAATAAAATTCCATTATTTGAGGCCTATTCCATTGGATTCATCTCTTCACCCTTATCACATTCATCCATATCATTTTTTTGGCCAAATTTTTTTTACCATGTCTGCCCCTTTTCAGTTTCCTCATCCTCATGGCCCATACTCGTAGCCAAGACTTGGAAGCTCGCTTCAACACCTTACAATCTGGCCTCATTGAGACCCAACAAGAAGTGAAACAACTCAGTGCCAATGTTGCCGCCATCAATACAACCATGCAATCCTCAATGGGGGAAATCAAACAAGACCTCACCACCCAGCTTGAATCAGTCTTTTTGGGACTCTGCACCAAACTGCATATCCCTACAGATAACCTTTCCTCTTCCTCACCTCCACATACTGAAGGTGACCATTCCTCTCATTCCCATACCTTGGAGAACCATCACTTTCAACGTGACCTACGCCTTCCGCGGGTGGATCTGACCAAATTTGATGGCTCGAACCCCACTAGTTGGGTAACCCAAATGGAACATTACTTCTCTTTATACGACATTACAGATGACTTGGCCAAACTCTGGTATGGTGTTCTCCATCTTGATCAAGAACGTTGGCAATGGTGGCAATGGAGAAAAATTTCTCGTCAAGGGTATATTGCTTGGACACACTTTGTGGCAGAGATTTATGAACGCTTTGACACTGACACCAACCATATGGGCCGTTTGACAAAGCTGAAACAATTAGGAACAATGGAAGACTTTATAGCTGCCTTTGAGCGCCTGGCTTTTAGAACAGAGGGCATGTCTGATGCCTTTTTTCGAGAGTGTTTTATCAATGACCTCAAGGATGAAATTCAGGCCCATGTCCTCATGGCTCGGCCTGAGAGTTGGGTGGAGGCTACCAAAAGAGCTAAAGAACCACAACATGTTGTATTTGCTCAAAACCGCAAACCCTCCTTTATCCCTCGCCCTAAACCAGTAAATCCCACTACTCCCTCTGCTCCACTAAAGATCCAAAAATTGACCTGGGCTGAAATGACTGAACGCCAACTCAAAGGCCTTTGTTATAACTATGATGACAAATATTTCCCGGGCCACACGTGTAAATAAAAAAAGCTTTTTATGGCCATCTCCGAGGAGATTTCGGAAGAAGATGAAGCAACTCCTTCTGTGTCTGAGTCACCTGAATCCACTGACATAACCCCTCCCTCAGACCCTCCCGAAGTAGAACCAGTCATTTCCCTCAATGCTCTCACTGGCTTCTCCATTCCCCAAACCCTCAAGCTAATTGGTTACATCAAGCATCGGAAGGTCATCATTCTGGTTGATAGTGGAAGCACCCATAATTTTATTCATCGCCGCATTGGCCAAGAAACTCATTGGTACATCCATGCCATCAATAATTTCCAACTCATGATTGCCAATGGTGGTTCCATGAAATGTGGAGGGCATTGTGAAAATGTGCGTCTCCAAATTGGTGACTACCACCTGAAATCCCATATGTTTGCTATCGACATGGGAGGTTGTGACATTGTGTTGGGTGCAGACTGGCTAAGGACTTTGGGTCCCATTCTCATGGATTTTAAAGACTTAACCATGTAATTCGACCAGGAGGGCGACCAATATAAGTTCCAAGGCATCACCGCCTGTTCACCTGAGATCATTAGTTCCCATCGCATGGAAAAACTGCTCAAAAAGGGTCATTCTGGTGTTATCGCCCAACTCCATGCCATACAAACAACATAGACACCCTCGGTACCGCAAGACCTCCAAGCCATCATTTCTAAACATCAATTGGTCTTTTCCACTCCCCAAGGCCTCCCTCCTTCCCATGGTGTTCATGATCATTCCATTCGCCTTGTACCCGGAAGCCTTCCTCCCAATATCCATTCGTATCGTCACCCCTTTTCCCCAAAAAATGAAATTGAGAAAATGGTCTAGGAACTCCTTAATGCAGGCGTTATCCACCCTAGTACGAGCCCCTACTCGTCTCCTGTGGTCATGGTCCTGAAGAAAGAAGGTTATTGGCGAATGTGTCTTGACTTCCGTGCCCTCAACAAACTTACCATCAAAGACAAATTCCCCATTTCTGTCATTGATGACCTCCTGGATGAATTGAGTGGCGCTCAATTCTTCACTAAACTGGATCTCCGTTCGGGCTACCATCAGATATGTATGAAAGAGGCAGACATCCCCAAGACTACCTTTAGAAATCATGAGGGCCACTATGAGTTTTTGGTCATGCCCTCTGGCTTGTTTAATGCCCCCTCCACCTTCCAAAGCCTCATGAATCATGTCTTCCGTCCTTTTCTCCGCCATTTTGTCTTAGTTTTCTTTGATGATATCCTCATCTATAGCAAAACCTGGACAGACCATCTTGCTCATGTGGATCGAGTTCTCCACCTACTCTCTTAGCACCAACTTTTCCTGAAACAGTCTAAATGTGCTTTTGGCGCCTCAGAAGTAGAATACTTGGGTCATTTGGTTGGCAAAGATGGTGTCAGGGTAGATCCTAAAAAGATTGAAGCTATGCAAGATTAGCCTCACCCAAAGACTCTTAAGAGCTTGCATGGATTTCTAGGCTTAACAGGGTATTATCGCAAGTTTGTTAAGAATTATGGGAAGATTGGAGCACCTCTCACTGCTCTCCTAAAAAAGAACTCTTTCACTTGGACTCCAGCCATTGCTCAAGCTTTTCAGACCTTGAAGATAGCCATGTGCACCACTCCAGTCCTCACCCTTCCCGATTTCACAAAGACCTTTGTGTTGGAACGTGATTCCTCAGGGAAAGGAATTGGTGCTGTCCTTATGCAAGAGGGTCGACCTTTGGCCTTTACCAGCAAGAAAATATCTGAAAGAAATCTGGGCAAATCCATCTATGAAAAGGAAATGTTGGCTATTCTGCATGCCGTGGATCTGTGGCGTCCTTATCTATTGGGGCAACGTTTCCAAATTAATACAGACCATCAAAGCCTCAAGTATTTTCTGGAACAACACATTTCCTCCCCAGAACAACAAAAATGGATGACTAAACTCTTTGGATATGATTATGAGATCATTTATAAGAAAGGCAAAGACAATGTGGTTACGGATGCACTTTCTCGAAAATATGAAGACGAAGGATCCCTTTTTTCTCTTTCATTCATTGTACCAGATTGGCTCCAAGCCGTTCGCCAGGAATGGCTACAAGATCCCAAAAGTTTGCAGTTGATCCACCAATTGCAGTCCAAGGCTTTAGCTTCCCCAGGTTACTCTTGGCTCCATGAGGAACTTCGATACAAAGGGCGTTATGTCGATTATAGGATCGTCGCAGTAGGGGAGCGAAAAAAAGAATTTGGGTGTGACAAGAACTTTGAGGATGACGGGATGACCATAAGAGGACTTGTCATCTGACATACTAACTTGTGACCAATTTCGATCGGCTCCAAACCATGATTTAAGACGGACCAAACGTGACAATATTGACTGACCCGGTTTGTGACATAGCTGATGGCAATCGACTTTCCCGCATCGATAAACTCAGGGCTCGTGGAAACAGTTACAGACGATGCATAAACTCGGTTGGTAAATAGAATACATGCAGAGTGACTGTAATTTATAACTGAACGGGTGAGGGATGGAATCATGATAGGGGACATTGAATCCATGGTAACGAGAATTTTTGAAGCATGTCGAAGATTTGCGCAACACATTTGCGTGACAGGTACACTTCAGAGTGTGTAAAGTACAAATGATAAGAGATGCAGAGTATACGTGATATGAGCGTCATGATTTCTTATCCTTTCTGAATTCATAATGAGGTGACGATGGTCATTATATCTGTCGATGTGACCCTTATTATAACAACTTGCTTTGACCTTTGGCACGTAAAATCTCCTCTTCTGAAAGGACTCGACCTTTTGGGAAAAGACCTTCATCATTTACACATGTTTGATTCTAACATCCCTTCCAGACTCTAAGGGCCAAACCGGTCACTTGTTGACTTTGACCCATTCGTTGTTCGGTACCTGACCTCACACACTTTGACACACATAACATGACTCGTCTAAGACTGACTCTAATTTAAAAAATGATGATGCTAACACCCTCCAAATATCTCAAGTCAAAATATCATGGTAAGTGAAAACCACATCTAATAAACAAGGCACCTAAACAGGTGCATACAAACTACCTCATCAAATTAAACAAATTCTCAAAGACCCTATACAATTGACCAAGTTTAGGTATGGGAGGGGTGTCATAAAAGTCCTATTGTGTAAACCATAACCCTTATGTAGGGGATGCTCCTAAGGGTGCCCCTTCAAGGTCATGTAGTGGATGATGAGGTGGATAGGGGTTTAGACTTCATAGGTCAATGGGTTTCATGACATACAAGGGCTCATATTGTCTCATCTATGGGTTCCTTTGTAAAGGGTGTGTTGCACCTTCATTTTCAATGCATCCTTTTTCCAAGCCCATTCATTACCTTTAATTTTTTAGGACGTTTCCAGGTTGAAGCCAAGGTGGGGCTTATACCTAAGCAATAAAAATTGTTCTCACCTTGACTCTACCCTGGTCACGTCATGCTTCCCCAAGTTGGGAACACGTGTGGGGCTTCTACCTAAGCATTAAAAATAATTCCCACACATGGCCCTCCCTAGTTTACATTTGTTATTAGTTAATCTTTCACAGGTCCCATCAATTTTTATGAGAGAGGTTTCATTGTCCTCAGGATTCCCGTGTGAGGATCTAGAAGGTTAATGGTTTGACTTATATATTTTTCCATCTACAAGCCTCTAGGCCTTTATCCCCTTCTTCCCATGAGATGAGGTACATGCTCTTCTTGGGTCACTAAAGTCAAATGTCCTAGAAGGGGGAAATATGATGGGAGTGTAATGACTAGAAAGTGGTAAGTATGGTTGGGAATGGTATGATAACCTCTCAAGGGACCCCCAGTTGCAACCCTTGCCCAAAAGTTGGCCACTTACTAGGAAATCTATGACACTAACTAAGGTGAAATAGGGTCAAAATCATAATGTCGAAGAAAACGTTCTATAATCAAAAGCAGTTTAAATACAACATCCTTAAATGCCTCAAATATTAGGGTGATTACCTACCACAATACCTGACTTGTACCGCATGGAGCAAGACCCATGTGTTGTTTAGAAGATATTTGGTGTAGTGGATGTGCTGACAATGGAACCAAACTGTGGTGATAGAGCGGGCTTCCATATGTGCAAGTGGACACTTCTAGTCATGTGGTCTCTCAACACTCCATATCTATAACCTGAGGGCCTCGAGACATCATCTCCTTAGTTATCCCACACAATGGGGATAACATTCGACTCCTACTTAGGGACATGTTCTCGTCGTAGAGTGCATGAGAACCAAAAAATATCATGGTATACCTGTGCCTACACTGAAACAAAAAACTGTAAAATCTAGGGTGGTTCTATCACCCTTTGTCCATATACATCAAAATAAAAAATGGAAACTAATCTAGAAAATAAAATTTTAGCATTTTTTCAAAAAATTATAAACTAAGCATGAATTCAATTTGCAAGTAGAACAAAATGAAATATGAAATTCATCTAAACTAACATGAGCAATCAATATGCAAATGTAAGGAAAGAAAGATGACCTACCTAATCAACTGGGGCATGGGCGTTGAAGAAGTCAAGTGATCTGAACATAAGGTCAGAGAAGAGACCCATCCTCTAGTAATGTAATCTTTCTCCCATCCAAAGCAGTCAAATAATACTTTTCTTTGTCGTACTTCTTCTTGACGATGTAAGGGCCAAGCCATGAACTATCATCCTTCTAGTCATACTTGGGCTTGCCCTTCCTTTTGTCCCACATGGGCGCAAGATTTCCTTCGTTGTAATTGATGTAAGGTACATTCTTGATGTATGGATAAGAAGGAGGTTGTGCATTAACTTCCTTTTAATGGCTTCATCACATTCTTTATCTCCTTTCTTCAATATCTGGATAGACCCTGGCTATTTCCCTTGGAAATTTGCAAGTTTTTCTTTGTATTCATTTTTCCTTGGGAGGAGCACATCCATGGAGTCTTCCTGCATAAAAGGAAAGCATGTGGATTTTACTCAATGGCATCTGGGACTTCATCAAACTCATCTTCACTTGTGTAGTCATAACCATTGGGATTAATCACATGCTTGCCATCTCTCTCTCGATTGTATAATACCTCAAAAATGCCATCCCCCGTGGGGATGTGTGCATGGGTAAGGTCCATGCTGATGAAACCCCCAAGGGAAGTAGACCAACTCCTTGACAAGAGAATCCCCCAAGAATCCTAAACGTCGACCACCATTATGTTCACAAGGAGGCTGATATGTGGAAAATCAATAAAAAATACCTCAACGTCCTCACATAACCCATAAACCTTGACCCTTTTAGATTCAATGCCACATACGTTTCCATAGGGTTGTGTCATATTCAAACCAAGATGTTCCATAACCTTAAATGGCATGACATTTGCGGAGGCCCCATAATCTAGAATACAATTTTTCAAGTGGAGGCCATTCATGCCTAATGATAGATAGAAAGGAGGAATGATATCCTTTTTCCAATCAAGATACATAGTGTTCAGAATGATAGGAGGATATTCCTTCTCATTCGCTACTTGTAATAACTTCAAGACCCCCCTCCTTATAGAATGGATCTTGCACATCTTTGTTACTGAGACTGTCATATTCAACTTTCCAAACATGGCTACAACATCTATATTCAACTAAATCTCACCTATGGGAGCTATCTTAGGAAGCAACTCTGTACTGGAGGTGGAGGTGGTGGGAAAACCTTCTCTGTAGATGGAGGAGGAATGGTAGGCTATGATGGAGGGGTTGAAGCTTTATTTCTTCTAGTGTAATTCAAATATTCCCTCTTCCTTAGCCCCTTCTTCTGATTGTTTGTCAACTGATTCAAGGCCCAGAGTCTCCCTTATCTTTCTCCTTGTCTTATGGCTTCATCAATATTTCCCGTGTGACTTCTTCATTTTGGAAAGTACAAATCATATCCATGAAGTTCATAATGTCGGAAGAATCCTCATCTCATAGGGGACACTCATCTTCTCTATGAGGCTCTTGACATGGAAGACACCAAGTTGCTCGTTCTTTGTCAACCATCCCAACTAGTTTCAAAGTATCAGGGGCCTTTGCCTCTTGTTGAGGCCTTGGTTTCCAACTTGTGGCATCTCTATGTTGTCTAGCAAACTAAGGACTGGAGGAAGATTGATTTCTTTCCACAGTAGTCAAAAGACCCATGATATGATTCTGTGCTTGAACAAATTGAATACTCATCTGATCTATCTTCTGAGTCAAGAGGGAAATCGGATCAAGAGCACTACTACTTGAAGCTTTAGTATTTTCTTCTACCTTGACACGAGGATACTGAAAAGGACTACCTTCGTGATCCAGATCTCGGGGGATGAGATCTAGATGGCTTGGATGCCGAGAGAGGAGGAGCTTAGAAGTTCCAATATTGCATGAAAACAATCATGGACAACAACATGTAGATGGAGTACTCGAGAGGTGAGGCTCAAAGAGGAGCCTCACCTCTAAAACTAATTACTAGTAAATCACTCAAAGCTAATTAATTTCACAATGAACAATAAAAAATATGAGAGAATCCAAAATGAGTAACTTGATATTATGAGAAGGCTTGCTAGGCCTTTATATAGCATTACAAAATGGTCCATTGGACAAAGTAAAAAAGAGCTCATTAAATGAGTCTCTGTTATTAGTATAATAGATCTAACTACCCAATTAACTAAGTAGTGGAAAATAAAACCCGATAAAATAATAGAAATAGATCATTAAATGAGTCTCTATTATTATAATAATAGATATAACTACCCAACTAACTAATTAGTGAAAAATAAAACCCAATACAATAATGGAGAGGTGGGACTCTCTTTGACCCATATGGGCAACATGTTAGCCCAATTAATTAATGAGGAGGTGGGCATCTCCTTGATTCACATGGGAAATCTATTATCTTTATTTCTTTATGACTTGTATTTGAATTTAGACTATATACTCCCTTAAAATTCAGATTATTCCTCCCCCCTTAGAAAATGATGGTCCACATCATTTCACCCATGTTGAAAAGAGAAACCCCATTATCGTACCATTATGATTACAATGTGAAAATACCCAATGAATATAAGGGTTTTGTGTGGTTGACACATAACCGTGGGTTTGTTTTTTACCCATAACCTAGTTGACAATGGCATTGTACATGAGTAGAAAAATAAAGAAATTTTAATAAAATCCCAAAATTTAAAAAAATAATATGGAAAAATCGTGACTTTGGGGGTTGTGAACATCCTTCTGCATATCTATTAATAAATTCTGCTATAGTTGATGAAATCCAATTCCATCAAAGACCCATTTGATATATTGAAGAGATATTTCCATTGGTACATGTAACTTGTTCTGAGGTGGCCCATGGATTGAGAAAAACCACGCCGAATTTGAAGGGTGTGCGACCACGTTGGTTATAGACATGTGCTACTTTAAACAAAGATATCTCATAAACCAGAAAACGAAATGAAATTCCGTGAAATACCCATTTGATATATTGAATATATATTTCCAACCATATGTGAAAAACCTTCTATAGTTTCCTGAGTAGGGAGAAAAATACCTTTTAAGATGGTGGTATGCGTAGCCTCCTTGGGTCAAATACATGTTGAGATTCAATCGATGATATATCTCAAACTAGGAAGCCAAATGAGATTCTATGAAATACCTATTTGAGATATTGATGATATATTTCCAGCCATATGTGGATCTCCTTTTGTAGTTTCCCGAGCAGGGATAAAAATATCATTGAATATGGTGGTACGCACGACCTCCTTGGGTCAAATACATGCTAAGATTCAATCAATGATATCTCTCAAACCAGGAAGAAAAATGAGATTCCGTGGAATCCCTATTTGAAATATTGAAGATATATTTCCAGCCAAATGTCGAACTCCTTCTTTAGTTTCCTGAGCAGAGAGAAAAATCTCATTGAATATGGTGGTACGCGCGGCCTCCTTGGGTCAAATACATGATGAGATTCAATCGATGATATCTCTCAAACCAGGAAGCCATATGAGATTCTATGAAATACCCATTTGATATATTGAAAATATATTTCCTGAACTATGGTAGATCCTCTTAAAGGATGTGTAAAGGTCGCAACACCTCTTTGAATTTGGTTGAGTGTAGAGGGCCACAAAGGATGCCAAGGGTTTGTAGAGCAGCATGGGATATTGTAAAGGTTGTGGAACCTCAGTGGGCAGCGTGGACACCCTGCAAATTTGTTGAAAAGTGTTGCATATCAATGGATGTAGTGGATCCATGTATGGATGTAGTGAATCCATGTATGGTTAGTATTACAAAATGGTCCATTCGACAAAGTAAAAAAGAGCTCATTAATGAGTCTCTATTATTAGTATAATAGATCTAACTACCTAGTTAACTAAGTAGTGGAAAATAAAACCCGAGACAATAATAGAAAATCTCATTAAATGAGTCTATTATTTTAATAATATATCTAACTTCCCAACTAACTAATTAGTGGAAAATAAAACCCAATACAATAATGGAGAGGTGGGACTCTCTTTGACCCATATGTACAACCTGTTATCCCAATTAATTAATGACGAGGTATGTAATTTTTAAACCTGTGAAGTAAAGCAATGCATATATATTCTTAAGAAAAATAGAATTAATCAATGAATCATACACATAGTACACAGAGATTTACACCAGAAACCCTTAACTGGGAGAAAACCAACATTCCTTGGTGTCGCACCTTTCAACTCTTCATTATATTAATTTCATCATTTACCATACAATATATACAATGTTTTTAGGTATTCTGTAGCTACCAAAACCCTAATCCCTTAATCCGGGATTAATTTAGAAAACCACTAAAAATAGCAAAAACTGCCCAAAAACAAAATTTCGGGGCGCTGCCCCAAACGCTGCACGTAACTAGGGGGGACCATACCTGGGACCCCACTAGGAAGTGCCCACCACACACAGTTGTCGAATCGTCAGACACAGTTGTTGAATCTGACGCACCCACACACACATGCAAATAATATAACATACCCAAAATTCTCCCACTTGTTGTTTTCTTTGTATCCAGGGGTCCACAAGATTATTACTCTACACCATGAGAACTTTTCTGTGCTCACAGACTTTGTCAATGAATCTGCAACATTCTTCAAAGTGTCAACATTTTCCAACAACACCTTCTTTTTTTCAACCATGTCTCTCACAAAGTGATATTGAACATCAATATGTTTTGCCTTCGAATGATAAGTTGGGTTCTTTGCCAGGAAGATTTCACTATGATTGTCACAATCTAATCTCATTGCTTGTTTTACCAACCCAATACCTGAACACAATTTTCTCTGAATCAACCATAGTTTCCTATTTGCACGATCTCTTTTAATATCCATTTCCATAATGAAGTTAGCAACACCAAGATCCTTCATGTCAATTTTGGAGGATAGCTGTGATTTCACCTCCTTGATAGCATCCATGTTATTTTCTACCAGCAACATGTCATCAACATACAACACTACATAAATGAAGTGATTACCAACCTGCTTGGAATATACAAAGTGATCAACCCTGCTTTTCACAAATCCCAATCCAAGGATGTATGTGTCAAACTTTTGGTACCACATCCTAGGTGATTTCTTCAGACCATATAGTGACTTCTTTAGCTTACAGACAAACTCTTTCTTTCCCTTCACTACAAATCCTTCTGGCTGCTTCATGTAGATTTTTTCTTCCATATCCCCATGTAGGAATGTTGTTTTCACATCCATTTGTTCCACTTCAATATAAAAAACAACATCAATAGATAAAAGAGATATAATAGAAGTTAACTTGGCAACAGGAGAAAAAATCTCACCAGAGTCAATTCCCTCTACCTAGGAATAACCTTTTGCTACTAACCAAGCTTTGTATTTCTCCACTTTTCCTTATGCATTAAACTTCTTCTTAAACAACCATTTTCTACCAACATATTTTCTTTTAGCTGACAACTCAACTATATCCCATACCTCATTCTTATCCAAGGCATCCATTTCTTCAACCATGGCCTTCTTCCATAGTTTACTATTCTTTGAATTCAGTGCTTCCCTGATAGTTCTGGGATCATCATCGGTAATAGAAAATGCAAAATTATAACGAAAATCAGGTGGACTATACCTTTCTGGTTGACTTCTTTCCCTCACTGATATCCTTAATACTGGGGTATGAGGTTCTTCTTCTTCTGCTTCATCTTCTTCAGATGATTCGGATTTTGCATCATCCAACTCAAACTCTATTTTATCAGGTTCTTCTGGACTTGGTAGGAATTCCTGTTTGGAAACATCTTTTACCTCTTTGAAAACAACATCTCGACTGTAAACAGTCTTCTTAGTTTCTGGGTTCCAAATCTTATAACCTTTCACACCATCTTTATAACCAATAAAGATACACTTTTCAACTTTTTTATCCAACTTACTCCTATTTTCCTTTGGAACATGTACATAAGCATCACAACCAAACACTCTCAGATGTTCAAGAGAGGATTTCTTTCCAGTCCATACTTCATGTGGAGTTTTATCATCCAATGCTGACGAGGGTGATCGATTGACTGGGTAACATGATGTACCCACAACCTCTACCCAAATTTCTTGTCCTAACTCGACAACGTTGAGCATGCTCCTTGATTTTTCCATCAATGTCATGTTCATCCTTTCTACAACTCCATTCTGCTGAGGTGTGTATGGAGTATTCTTCTGCCTTTCTATACCACACTTCTTACATAATTCTTCGAATTCATTTCCGCTAAATTCTCCACCATTATCTATCCTCAATACCTTTATTTTCTTCTCTATCTGATTTTCTACCAGAGCCTTAAAATCTTTAAGTTGATCAAATACCTCAGATTTCTTTCTAAGAAAATAAATCCATGCGTTCCTTTAGAAATCATCTATAAATGAAACATAATACACAAATTTACCTAGTGATGGAACATGGACAGCTCCAAACACATCATTGTGTATCAACTCTAAGATCCCCTTTGCTCTTGTAGCACCAGATGGGAATATTACTCGATTCTCTTTTCCATAGATGCAATGTTCACATAAATCAAAATCCAGAGTGCAATTAGACATACCTTCAACCATACCTTTACCGTGTAGTTTTCGAAGGCCCTTTTCTCCAATATGCCCTAGTCTTTGATTCCACAACATGGTCTTCTTTCCAAGGACAATATTGGTCTTGTCTTCTTTATTTGTCTGCTCAGGGACAACAAAATTGTTACACCCATTAGTATAAGTGTTTCCCAACAACTTGTACATATTTCCACACCAAACTCCCCTCATCAACACCATTTCTCCTCGTACCATATTGCAAGTGCCCTTTCCCAATACAGTATCCATTCCTGCATCATCCAACTTGCTTACAGATATTAGACTCCTCACTAGTTTTGGAATGTGCAGAACCCCATGGAGAGTTCTAATCCTTCCATATTTTAGCAAAAACTTAACCCTTCCACGTCCCATGATTTTCGCTGTCGAGTCATCTCCTAGGAATACATCACCACCATCGTATTTTTCATATTCACAGAACCACTCCCTGTGAGGAGTCATATGGTATGATGCACTTGATTCGATCAACCATACATCACGGTCTGCATGTGTACCTGTAGATTCCAGGTAAACATCACCTCCTTCTTCAATGGAGGTTTTTACTTTTGTGGAAGAGGTACTATCAGATCCCTTTGGTTTATCAACCTTCTTATACTTGTAATTTTTCTTATAATGCCCTATTTTACCACACTTCCATCATTTCCTCAAATATTTTCCTAGAGACTTAGATCTACTTGTAGATTTAGATCTCCCCCCTCGAAGACTTACCAAGATTCATGTCTTGGGTACGACCTCTTACAACTAAATCATCTGTGCTATGATCATCCATTCTTTTTTGCCTCATCTCTTCAGATAACAAGGATGCAACTACATCCTCATACTTCAATGTAGATTGAGTGGTACTACCAATTGCTACAACCTGATTATCCCAAGAGTCTAGCAAAGAACATAACAAAGTAATACACTTATCTTCTTCTGCAATCGTAATATTAACAAAGACAAGTTGACTTACCAGAGTATTAAAGGAATTTAGATGTTCTGTCACAAAATCTCCTTCTTCTATCCTAAGATGATACAACTTATTTCGAAGAAACAACTTGTTTACAAGGGACTTTGATTGATACAAATTACCTAACTTATCCCATAGTTCCTTGGCTGTAGATTCTCCTTAGACATTCAACAACACTGAATCTAGTAGGCAGATTCGAATAGTACTCCTTGCTTTGTACAAATTCTCCCAATCTTCCTTCGACATACCAGTAGGTGGTGTACTAGTAGTTTGTGTACCAGTCAATTGTTTTCCAGTAGGCTGCATACCAATAGGTTGTGTACCAGGATCCACAATGATCCATTGTTCTTTGTCTACAAGAAGGTCCTCCATATTGAGCTTCCATAGCTCAAAGTTTTTACCATTGAACTTCTCTATCTCGATTCTAGAAGAGCTCGCCATTCCTCTTTCTACACTCGAATCACAACTGCAAAAGTTCCCACTAAACCCAGGTTTATCACACACCCAAGATAAACTTGATCTATCAAGACCGAGCCAAACCTATTGGATTACTGAGAGGGGGGGTGAATCCGTAATAACGTAATATTAATCCTTTTTCTTCAAATGTTATATCAATGTAGAATTATTATCCAATAATGAGCAGTAATAAATAAACAATCACACACGTACACAATACACCAGTGTTTTACGTGGAAACCCAAATTGGGAGAAAACCACATAATGTTTTTTCTTATATGTCTTGGAGAATTACATTCATTGGAAGCACCAACTTCCTTTGTTTTCCAGCTGCAACTGGAAGGAGGCTCCAACCCCCTAGTTTCTCAGGCTACAACC
>JZKD02S1674999.1:626882-665355 GCA_000966675.3 Picea glauca
TGACTGCTACCATGGATATATACATTTCATCATCTTCAATGGATCATAGGATTAGCTCCCTCCTAATCCTTGCTTCATGTAAGAGTGCATATAATCTGCTCCCTTCATCTGATTGCTTCCGTCTTTGTCCTTATTGTCTTCTACAATATATAATAGAGTCCACGCTTCCATCTGCAACCTTATTGTCTTCTGCAATATATAATTGGCTCTCTTGTCTTAATAGAGTCCATGCTTCCGTCTTAGTTGTCGTCATAGGTCTTTCTCCAATTTCTCTTGATGTCTGACTTCTAAGTCTCTTAAGGATTGATTCTGATTTCGGCTTATCTTGTAATAACTTTCACATGATATACTTCATTCTTGTCTTGTTGTTCTTTCATAGTTATAGTTCTTCTTGTAACACATTATCTTCCAAGAGATAGATATACAAGATATGTACAGAGATGATGCAAGCAAGATATGTACAAGAAAATAAGAAGAGTGTTGTTACCTTTTAGTAGAAGAAATCTCTTCCATCCTGCTTAGTCTTCTTTGTCGGTTCCTTTTCTCCGAAAACTGAAGCTTCATGTTTCTCTTTCCTTTTCTTTAGCTCTGGACATTGGTTCCGGTAGTGACCGTACTTTTGACAGTTGAAGCAATGTATTTCTGAAATATCTTTTCTTTGCTTTGGCTTCCTTCTTGAATCGAACTTTCTTTTGAGGTTTCTCTTTTGCATTGATCCTTGATTCTTCTTGAGCACAACAAGTTCAAAGTTCTTCAAATGTAGGGTACTCCTTCCTTGTGTTCATGCTTGCGGCAAATACATCCCATGTCTTGGGAATACCATTGAGTACTATGTTCACCAATTCCTTTTCTGAAGTGATCTCTTCAATAGCTTGTAGTTGATCTCTAAGCTGGGATATCCTTACAAAGTATGATGTTATGTTGTCGTCATCATTCATCTTCATGTCACAGAGTTCATTCTTCAGACTCATAACTTGTCCAATGTTTCTGACTGAGAAGATATTTGTTAGGGCATCATACATCTTCTTTGATGAGTCAAGATGGGAGATGTAGGGTATCAAGTGGTATTTTATGGAATCCACTATGATACTCATGGCATTGATGTCAATTGTCTTTGAACTTCTCCATAGCTGCAACGTTCTGCGGTTCCTTCTCTTCTCCTTCTTCAAACTCTGGCTTCACGATCTTTCCTTTCATGATATCCAACACTTTATTCTTGGCAAGGATGAGGTCAATCCTTGTCTTCCATGCTCTGAAGTTAGAAGCTACTTGTTCTCAGACTTCATAGAGTTTGTCATGGCTTGCTTGACTTGGTCAAACCCTAGATTTGACTAGAAATCCAAACTTTACGTCTTGGCCTTCTGAGAATACCAAGAGATGCGCTGGGCTAGGGTGCACTGATCTATCTGGAGATTAGGTCAATCTCGTCACTTAAGGTGCCTCGACAAGTGGTTTAGGGTTTCTCCAACTGCTTCTGCTGGTAACCCTAGCTGCAGTGATTTTGGAAACTGTTCCTGATAGTAACCTTAGCGACAGTATCTCAACGAGCTCAATATCTAGCGGCTATGTTTCCTTCCAGCGTTTTAAGCTGACTGAAGGGGTGTGGGCCCATAACCTGTTAGAATATAGAATATGGTGTGCCTATTTTACCATTGACGATACCCTCGTCACCCAACCACAAGCCGAAGCCTCCCTCCAAGCACCTTAACCTTGACTGAGAATTCCTCTGGAAGAAAACCCTAGGCTAGATAGCCAAACAAAGAGTAGCGCATCAATCCCCAAGGATAACGCATCACAAAAAAACTAATCAGATAGTCCAAACCCTAGCCAAGAGATATCCAAGCCAATACTGAAACTAGCTGCTGCTACAACTGCACCTGCAACCCTTCTCCAAACCTGCGCACTAGACTGCAACTGCAGTGTGCACCTGCTGAGATACTACAAATGAAAACTGGTGCCCTGTATTTATAGTAATCCTGCCAATTTGTTGGGGCCGACTTCTCCTTATGGGTATGTGTTTGTTCAGTATATTATTATTATTTCTGGCCGACTTCTCTTGGAGGCTAATAGCCTAATATAAATTATATTCTTGAGCCGACAAGGCTTCTAGGGTTATTAGCCAATTCATTAGGGTTTATCTTACTTCCCAGAGTCTTCTATTCTCGTTAGGTTCACATGTAGAGGTAAATACCTCCCACAGCTACCATAATATTAACAGGGTGATCATGGGAAATATCTTTCTCATCCTAGAAGAGTATGAACATTTGAAAAGATAACCAGGGGAGACAGTACCTCAATTTTCTACAAGGTTCAATAAGGTATATCATGCAATGCCTACTGATATAAGGCCACCCCCAGGATCAACTCACTTGCATTACCCAGATGCCTTCGATCCTGAGATGGCATTCCAATTAATAGAAAGGAACATTGGAACACTTGAAGAAATGAAAAAAATTGCAATTGATGTGGAAGTTAACTTGCTAAACAGAAAGGAAAAGCTAAGGGAAGAAGAGAAAGATAGAACACAAAATGAACGGATGACATCTTCAGAAATGAAACTAGATATCCTGGCAAATACCGTAAAAGAGATGATGCAGAAGATTAGCAGGAAAGATGAACTTGTTGTTCGAAGACCTTATGTCCCATTAGTGCCAAAACAGACAAGGATCAATGTACCCAAACTCTTTGCACCCCAACCTCTATATTTTGAACCACCAAAGGATTATTTCATGTATTCAATTCACAACATAGTCAAAGATGAAGTTCCAACTCATCTTGTTGAAGAGCCATCAACTGATATGATGTGCATGTTTGATGACATTTCATTCATGGATGATTTACCCAAGCTTGATCGGTATGATGAAGATTACATTCAGATGGATTTTTGTTGGCAGAAAATTAACATTTCTATACTGTCCTTATAAGCTGCCTACACCAGTGTTTTGCAAACTTTGATTTTCGTTGCAATCCTTGGAAGAAAATAACACCATTATTTTTGCGCTATTTGCACACCTTCCTTTGTTCTTGTTTTCCCGACTGCAAGTGTGAAAACTTTGATTTCGAAGTCATATTAAAAAACGTCATTGGATTTTTATGATCATTCTTGTCTATATGTTCATTGCGCTTCCAATTTAATTATGGTTATACAATTGGCAAGACCCCAAGATTGTTTACTCATTTGGCATCTTTGTTGTTAATATGATTTCAATTTTTATGAGACTGTGATGATTTCCTAAGGATTATGATTCAATCATTGATTTATTGGTGGTTTGATGTATCTTGATCAAATTCATTGGCACATTGGTTTCATGAAAACTCATTGACATTATGGATTAGACCCTTGGCGCAATCATACCACACACCGCATATTTGATATGATCGAACCCTTGGTTTTAATTTCAAATTATTATTTTGGTTTTAAAACTATGCTAAAACTATTGCTCGCGCAAATGTTTGGTCGAATTACCATAGATTTCATTGATTGTTTGAATGGCATAGTTTTTAACATATGCAATAGTGATTTGAATCGCTATTTGCGTCGTTGGTTGTACTATGGGAAATGACTGTTTTACATGGGCTGAGCTAGCTCCACCACCTTCACACATTCTGTCACTACTGCTTTCCCCCTATCCCGGGTCACCTCTGCTAGTTTTCAGGCGAGCCTGTGAGTTATCAACCCTGCGTATACTCTGTTCAAACCCTTACCCGTGCACCCTGCTCACCTTGTTCTCTTGTCTATGGAACCGATGGTGCACATAGAGCTAAACGGTAGCCAAACTCTGTTGCTATTCTATAATGCCCGTAAGGATTTAGAAAACAGTGGTTGGCTGGTGTTTATACAAAGGTTCGAGGGTTTCAACCTTTCGGTTGCCCAACAATTCGCCCTCACCTTTGACGGTTGCAGGGATAAAGTCAGTGACATACAACTCGAGCTGAATGAAGAATTCATAAGCTCGACTACAGGACTAGCAGCTATAGGCCAATGATGGTTTACAAATTCCAAAGTAGATGAGGTGTCGCAGCCATTACTATTCGTATCAAGAAAGATTGTTTCTTGTGATAAAGGTATGCCTATTTCTACCCTCAAACCCAGGTGGCATGATCTTTTGGTAATTATGAAACAATTTGTGACCTGTGAAGGTCGGTATGGTTTGGTATTTCTGCATCACCTCCGGTTATTGATGAATTTCATGGGTTATCCTGTGAACATGCCACATTACTTCTTGCGTAGTCTTTACAAGATGTCTAAGAGATTCAAGCGTAAGAAGGCTGATAGTAGCCTTTTTCATCACGACTTGATTAGACTCGTTATCGTCCACCATTTAAACCTTAGTGGCGATAATTGGCAAGCCTTTCTATCTATAAATGGCTTTGCTAATCCAGAGTCTGCTCAAATCGACAAGGATGTGGTCAGTGAGACTTTGGATGGACCAGCCGTGCCACTTCATATCCTTCTACCCCCTGTCAAACCCTCAGTTTTCCCTGACTTGGACCTACCTGATGCCTTGGTTAACCCGTGTGCTAAGGATGATGTTAAGGCCGTCAAAAGACCTGGGAGGAAGAAAGACAACAGTGATACTACTATTGACAGAAGGGGGAAGAAAAATGCTCGATTGATATCAAGACTTGCCCAGAACAAACCTAAACAAAACATCGACCAAAAGTCCATAGTGCTGAGCGAGGACTTGGACTTCGATATCAAGCGCTTCCTAGCTGAAGAGTACCCCTATTCTCATGGCCTATGCTCTAAGAAACCCTATGACTATGTCTCTAACTTACCCCCTTGCCTCAAAAACGACCCAAATTACCCGGGAATCAAGATGCACAAGGAAACCCCTGGTAATCTGAACAAACCCTCGCATGTGATGCCAAAGCCCGAGCAACCATCATGCATCCAATGTAATGCTTGGCTAGAGCGTTATTACACCGACGTTCCCTTGTTGCAATCAAAGATCAAATCGTTAGAGGAGAAAGTGACAGTGTTGTCAAAGGAGAACGACAGGCTACGGGCTAATGAGAAGAAACACAAAACCACCGGTTCAATTGTCTTCAAGAACGTCGAAGCAGCAACGACCTTCGTCAATTCCAAGTTATCAGGATCGAAGTCTTTTCTTACTGTTCAGGTATGAATTTCAATATTAATTTCATTTTATGAGTTGGTTTGGATTAATATAACCGATTGGATTTGCTTTCAATAGCTCTGTTCATTTTGATTTAAAATGATTCTGTTGCTTTCATTTTACCAAGACAATTTCGTTATGAGTCATGAGTGGGAAATTTGTTTGCTAAATTTAGACACAGCTATGATTTAGGTTATGGGATTCTATTGTGCCTAGCTTAGTATAAGCAATTGATTTGTTTTTTATTCTGTTTGGCTTGCTTTTGAAACAATTCTGTTAGTCTGATTTAGGATAGTCAATTGGTTTTGATTTCGATTAGTTTTGTTTGTTTCTAAACAATCTTGTTGACTACGATTTACCAGGAATGACTCTATTTTGTATTGAATCAATATTCTTGTTTGGATTTTGATTACATTCGACCTGTGTAAAATATCTATTTGCTAAAAATTGTGTAGCTGTGTTGATTGATACGATTTTGCATAACGATTATGTCGGTCCCAAATTGGTTTGATTCATTTCTTTTGGTTGAACCTGAAACGATACTGTATGCCCTTGATTAGCAATGATCCTTTGCATATGCATTAAAAATTGATTCGAGGTAGTTCTATCAGTTTTACATTAAAAAAAATAAAATGATGATCCTGTTAGTTTTGTTTTTGATTCGAAAGCGATTTTGTTAATGGTTGAGGCGACATGAACTATTGCATGAATGATTTGTTTAACCGGTTATAGTTTGTGTCGATTAGAATTGGTTCATGAAAATGATTTTATTGCTTTCGAATTATCTAAGCGATTCTGTTTACCCTGAATTGGTGATAACAAATGCTGAACATAGTCAATGTATTTCTGTTACCATCTAGTTGACCACGATTTCGTTTGCTCTCAAATTGGCATAGAAGTTTTGATTTGAATAATTCATTTGATTTCCAATTAGAAATTAAATATTTGTTTAATGGTTTGAATATAATTCTTTAAAGTTTTGGATTGATTTTAAGACGATTTTGTGCTCAAATTAGACCAGCTATATAATCGCAAGATTCTGTAGCTAGTCTTAAAAATTAGATTTTTGTCAATTTTATCAATAAAATATCCTCTAATATTGTCTATTCTTGTCCTCTTTCAGGTGAATATGAATTACAATAATCAATTGGGCATGTTGTAGCAGTTTAGGAGATACTTTTGTGATGTAGTTGTTAGCTTGAGTTAGAAATAGAGACTAGGGATATTATCCCCAGATTTTTTGTAAACTGTTTTGATAATTCCCACAGGGATGTTTTACCCTGTGGGAAGTCTTTAAATACTTGTTATTTTTTGTAAGAGACCCATCATCATCACTGTTGGGAGAACCAGACTACGGATTTATGATTCAGACTGAGATTAAAGTTGATGTCTTGTAACAGCTTTCGCTTTCAATATATCAAACTTTTGTCTCAAGTTTTTTGCATATCAGTTTGCAATTGATTATAGACTACTTTAGCTATCATAATTTATTGCAGGTTGATGTGACTTGGTTAATGTGTTATCTATATCTGATCTCTCGTATTTAAAAAAAAAAATACAGCAATCACTTTATTTCAATTTAATGAACACAGGTTTATCTTTTTCATTAAGTGAATTGTTACGCACAAATTGTTGCACACAGATTTATATAATTGTGATGGTTTGTAAATCATAAAATTGTTGTAATTTTTTATGTCTTGTTTGTCTCGTCGTTTATATTTTAAGAGCACAAATTCTTCTAGTTTACGAGAAGCTTGTGGAGAATCTGGTGCGGGTTTCCTCCCACCGAACAGCTGAATCAACTACTGCATACAGGACAAGCCTGAAGAGTTACTTCAGGTCAGTTTGTTATTTGTTATTTGATAGTTAATTTATGAGTGTTATTTAAGTAGTTTAGTTAGATATATATATATATATATATATATATATATATATATATATATATATATATATATATATATATATTTTATATATATATATATAGTTTTTTTTTTTTTTTTTCTTATTATAGATTTTTTTTTTTTTTTTTCTTTCTCATAAAATTATAAAAATAAAAAAACAATAGTTTCGCTGTCTTAGGATAGATTACAAATGACTTTTGCAGGTTTTCATTTAAATCTGTAATCTGTAAGTATTGTATATTTGTAATTGGATCTGATTCTGTTGGTAATTGAACATTTATTTTATAGAATTATAGTTGTATAATTTAAGTAGTAGATTGTATATATGTATTTTAGATTTATTATTTAGTTTGTTTTAATTATTGTTTTAATTTAGATTAGTTCCTTAGGGTAGTTTTCATTTGTTTTCCTAGGACTTAGATCGGCTAACAGAGCCGCTAAACCTGTCAGGGTGGGTCATTCCAAACGGCTTGGGCTATTTAAACAACCCCGGACCGGATCCACTCTTCCAGTTGGCGAGCGTTCATTTTCGCCCGTCAACAAATGGTGCTAGAAGGAGGGCTTGTAATTTATTAATGGTACGAGGTGGTCGTAAGACTCCTCCACCACCTAATCACTCACCTATAGTGACAAGAAGTCATTTGAACGACAACATTCCCCCTCAAACAACAACCACATCAAACGACGATCCACGGATCACAGTTGAACCAACAACCCCGAATCCTACAGGTGGTGACATACAAGAGATTGTTCGTCAATATCTCATAAGAACTCATAGTGCCTTAACCCGTTTAAGGCAACCAAATCGACCTTTGGACCAACCTTTAGATTTTTTTGATATCAGAGAACAACTCAGAGGCACTAACCTCACTGTGAATCCTACAGATCCAATCCTCACTCCTACTGCAGGAGGATCTGGGATACCACCCTCACCACCTCCATCATCCCCTTCTTCTTTGGGAGAAGACTCTTCTGACGAAGGCAGTTCCCCTTCGCAGCCTTCCACACCGACTACACGAATGGCCAACCAGAACAATCCTGCTAGACCTTGGCTCGACCAGGATGTGGTAGCCGTACCTGGAGATCAACATCCCTTACCTAAACATCCGGAGAAGTGGCTTCCCAAGTTTGACCCTGACTCTAAACAGATTGCTGAAGATCACATTAAAAAGTTTATGTTAGCCATTAGACTCCGCAATGTCGAGCATGAAGACATAGTCTGTAGGTTTTTCCCCTATACTTTCGAGGGCAATGCATCTACATGGTATTTTTCCCAACAACCCCATACCATTGCGTCTTGGGAGAAATTCGAATCATGTTTTTTGGAAAAATTCGGAGACGGTAAGCCTACGGAAGTCCTAGTCATGGAGCTTTCTAACTTAAAAATGAACCCAAAAGCAAAAGTTAAAGACTTTAATCAAAGATTCTTAACACTTAAGAACCGAATCCCTATAGATTCCATGCCTGCTGAGAATCTTATCATAGCATACTATACTAAAGCCTTGCATCAACGTATAGCCATTTGGGTTAAACGATCTAAGAAAGCCACGTTGTTAGAGGTCTTCAAGGAGGCCAGCCAGATTGAAAAAGACATACTTAGACTAAAATACGCTACTAGCAACGAAACATAAACTAGTTCATCTTCCAAAAAGAAGATCGAAATCCTCCCTAGACCTGCTCAAAATAAAGCACAACCTGAAAGCTCTGATTTAGAAAACTTAACTAACGTTGTTCAAAAACTATCAAATCAAGTTATAGATTTGAAAAGGACGGTCGAAGAAGCTTCCTCGAGCAAAGGGCCTTACAAACCCCCGTTCAGGAAACCTTTTTCTACCAACCGACCTAATCCGAATACTGAGGACCTTAATCTAGAAAGTCTGCAATATGCTCTTCAAACGATTCTAGAAGCCCAGGATAACTTGGTGCCTCCTGAGATTCCTAAGGAGGTTGTTGAACAAGAGATAGTTCAAGAAGAAGAGTCTTCTCCAAAAAATTTTGGACACTTCTCGAATAACATCTTTCAAGCTAACTTCGAGACGGTTCATCCTTACAATACTAGGAGTAAGACAACAAGCAAACCTTCTTTCGAGAACACTACGACTGTACCCCCAAAGCAATCTAAACCAGCTGAGACTAAACAGAGTCATGTGAACCCCAACTTAGATTATGATTTAATTGAAGATCTTAAAAAGTTAAGGGCTAACATTTATGTTTATGAGTTATTGAAATTTCCATTTTTGTTGCAAAAAATGTTACAAAACATCGCAAAGAATAACAAAAATGGTAATTCAAGCAATAGCAAGGTTGTTCAGAACAAAGTTCCTCAGAAGACTTCCACTAAGAATAATCCTGATCCTCATGATAAAGGGAGCCTTCCTGTAAGTAATGTAAATAATGTAAATAATGTAGATAAAGTAGCTTTAGAAACTGCGAGTAAAAAACCACAAACTACCACCCTTAGTACTCGCAGAAATGTACCGCCATTTTTATTAAATTTTGAAATCTTTAATAGAAACGTGCACAATTGTATGGTGGAATTAGGAGCATCATCCAATGTGATGCCATGGTCTATGTGTCAGAAGATTAACGCTGAAGTTGAACCGTCCACTTTAAAAATCATCCAACTTGATCGAACCAGTGTTAAAGTTGTAGGCGAATTAAGGAATGTGCTTATAAGATTATCGTCTAACCCCAAAGTTCATCAAGTTATTGATATTATTTTTGTGTATATTCCAGAAGTGTATGGTCTGTTTTTAAGCAGGGACTGGTCGGAGAAGCTACACGGCTATTTCGCGACAGACTGGTCTCACCTCTGGCTTCCAGAGAACGACAAGGCCAACAAAATCAAGGTGAATCGTGAACGCTATCTTAAGTTCACGGTCATAGATTTGAATGATCCCAACGAACCATTTACACCTTCTGCCGATTCACCCAAAGTACAAGGGATGGATACCTTTTTCGGCAATTTCATGGCCGATTCTTCAGCTATCATCAACCCAGAACAACAGTCCGAGATTGTAGCATATGTGCAGCCAACAACCTCTACACAGTGGTCTAATACATCCGATAAAAATCAAATTTGGTCTCTTTATTTTGACGGGTCAAAGTCCAAAGAAGGAGCTGGTGCAGGCTGCGTTATTATCGATCCGACAGGTAATAAAACCCTGATTGCATGTAGGTTAGAATTTGAATTTACTAATAACACAGCAGAATATGAGGCTTTATTGCAAGGTCTCAAAAAAGCTTTAGATATGAACATTCAAAACTTGACTGTCTTTGGCAATTCTGAAATCATGGTCAGACAGGTAAGAGATTCTACCCATTGTCTTTCTCCGCATCTTAAGAGCTACCAATCCGAGGTATGGAATTTAATGAATAAGTTTTATGCTTTCAATATAAATTCTATTCCTAGATTGAATAATTCTGAAGTTGATCTATTAGCTAACGTAGCTTCCAAACTCTTTCCTGCAGAAGGCTTGTCTCCAGATGCATTCTCTGTCGAACTGTTGTTCAGGTCATCTGTTTCCGACAACATCACGAACTGGAGAGTCTTCGACGACAATCAACAGATTATCAACTTCCTGCATATGGAAGAAACTTTTCAAGGCGCAGTGATAGACGAATGCACTCATGACGACAATTTGCGCGATTTCACGGTAATACCAGATCCGAGAACTCATGAATCTTCATCGGACATGGTAAATTCGATCCCTAAATCTGTAGTTAGATTAGAGAAATTTTACGATCTTCAAGATAAATTCAAAAAAGTGGTCAACTGTAAAACCAATAGTTCCTCGTTATTGTATGAAAAAGTAAACTTAGGAACTAATGACAATCGACATTGCATTAATCTAGGGGTAGGATGTTCTGAACAAGAAAAAACTGCATTTATTAAATTGTTCAAAGAATTTAAAGATGTCTTTGCATGGACGTATGATGACCTCAAAACTTTCGACCCTAACATCATACAACATGTCATTCCTATGAAACCCCAAACCTCATCCTCTCAACAAAAAATAAGGAAAATGTACCCTAAGCTCGAACTGACAGTCAAAAGAGAATTAAATAAGCTCCTAAATGCTAAGATAATTTTCCCTGTTAGGCACACTCAATGGGTTTCTAACCTTGTCCCTGTCTAGAAGAAAAGTGGGGAAATCCGATTATGCGTCGATTTCCAAAAGCTTAATAGAGCATTTGACAAAGACAACTATCCTGTCCCACCCATGGAACGGATCCTTCAACAAGTATCTGGTTCTAAGAGGCTATCTTTATTGGATGGTTTCTCGGGGTACAACCAAGTCCTGATGTCTCCTCCAGACCAACTTAAATCTACCTTCCGCACTCCATGGGGCACCTACGCTTATCGAAAAATGCCCTTTGGATTGATTAATGCCGGTGCCACTTTCTAGAGAGCGATGGACATTTCTTTCCGAGGTTTAAGCAATCAGTCCGTCATAGTTTACTTAGATGATGTTACTGTATTTTCCAAAAACAAAACCAATCATCTAGTTCATTTAAGAGCCGTTCTACAGCGGTGTCATAAATACGACATTTCCTTGAATCCTAAAAAATCCATCTTTGCAGTAGAACAAGGTAAACTCTTAGGATTTATTGTGTCAAACAAAGGGATGATTATCGACCTCGAAAGGATTCAAGTCATCTCGAAACTCCCCCCTCCTACATCCAAAAATTCTATGCAGTCTTTCTTAGGCCAGATAAACTTCGTTAGGAGATTCGTTCCCAACTTCTCCGAAATGGTCAGACCTTTACAGAATTTAATTAAGAAAGACACACAATATCATTGGGGATCCTTAGAAAATCAAGCTTTTAATGCAATAAAAAAGGCCATAATAGATGCTCCTTCTCTCATGAGCCCCGACTTTTCCCAAGACTTCACGCTCTACACTTTTGCTTCTGACCGTTCCTATGCTACCGTCCTAACTCAAAAGAACACTGAAAACAACGAAGTACCCATTGCCTTTATGAGCTCTGCTTTCAAAGGAGCTGAGCTTAATTACCCAGCGGTAGATCATCAAGCCTACGCTGTTTTCAAAGTAGTCAAGCACTTCCGGTCTTATCTTTTGAAATCTAGGACGAAAGTTATTGTCCCTTATCCAGCCGTCAGGAACCTGTTAGTGCAGAAAGAACTAGGAGAAAAGAGGGCTAACTGGGTCACCTCCTTGCAGGAGTACGACATAGAAATTACCCCAGCTAAAATAGTGAGAGGCCAAGGGTTATGCAAGTTAGTTGCTGACTCAGCCGCAGGACAACAAGAAGAAAGCGATAGGTCAAACCTAGGACAACACGATCAAAAAGTAATCTGTTGTACACAAAACTCTGTTAGTCCCTGGTACGATGATATAAAATTCTGTCTTGAACATGGGTCAACCCCCCATTACCTGGATCCCACTAAAAGAAGAGCGTTGAGATTAAAGTCTGCCTCCTTTCATTTGGTTAATGGTATTATGTTTTGTCAAAATTTTGATGGCGTACTAATGCGCTGTCTTGAGAAAGACGAAGCAAAAAAAGTCTTACTAGAGTTTCATGCAGGAGAAGATGGTGGGCATTTTGGTGGTGACACCACTGCCCATAAGGTTTTGAGAGCCGGTTATTACTGGCCCATGCTTTTTAGAGATGCCCATGCCTTGTGCCGTAAGTGTATTATTTGTCAAAAAGTATCAGGGCGGTTACAGAAACCAGCCTTTCCTTTGCAGACGGTTTCAGTAGACTCTCATTTTCAGCAGTGGGGCCTTGATATCATAGGTCCAATTAACCCTCCATCCTCACAACATCATAAGTTTATCATAACAACCACATATTACTTTACCCGGTGGTCTGAAGCTGCCGCATTAAGAACTGTCAATACTAGCCAGGTAATTGCCTTTCTGAATTCAAATATTATCACTCGTTTTGGTATCCCTGACTGTTTAGTATTTGATAACGCTTCTTACTTTTCGTCTCTTGAGATGAGCGAGTTCGCTTTAGAAAAAGGAATTAAATTGAAGTTTTCTGCTAGTTATTACCCCCAGGGCAATGGATTGGCAGAGTCAACAAATAAGAACTTGATTAAAATCATCAAAAGAACGGTGGCTGAAAATCACAAAAACTGGCACAATGCACTGTTAAACGCGATCTGGGCTGATAGGGTAACACCAAAAATTGTTGTAGGTAACTCCCCCTTCTTTCTCGTTTATGGCAGAGAAGCAATTATGCCACCACACATTCTTCTCCCTTCACTACAGTTATCACAGAAAATACAAGAAGAAGACTGTCCCCCTTTGGAAAACCGAATTAACGCTTTGATGAAGCTAGAAAAGGTAAGAGCCCAAGCTAAACGTAAGTTAGATCAACATCAACTAGTAGTTAAAAGCTGGTTCGATTCTAACTCTGCCTCTAATAGGAATTTCGAAGTAGGTGACCTTGTCTTGAAATGGGACAAACCGCATGAGGGAAAGGAGGAACACACGAAATTTCAGAACTTATGGCTTGGACCGTTTTTAATTGCTGAGAAGTTGGGTCCCAGCTCTTTCCAATTGCAGAATCTAGAAGGGCAGTCTGACACCTATCTGGTGAATGGCCAAGCTTTGAAAAGATATTTTGCTTGATGACAACTCTTTGTATACTATGTACATATTTTTCTTTTGTTTTCTTTTTCTTTGCTGTTTTGGTTTGGATTTCTCCTTTGTGCTTATCAGTTTTTGTTTTTGGAAATACACATACCTGCATGCTGAGCTATTCGGAAAAAGAAAACAGAAAATTCCTTCACTGAAATGACTGTTGGAAAATTGTATAAACATCAATTATATACTTTTGAAATTTACATCTGTGTTGGAAAAAACTGTTGTTTGAAAGAAGTTAACTGATTTCGATCTATGAGTAAAGCCTGTCACGATCATCTATTATCTTTTTACGTTGTCCCTGTTCCTTAAGGGAATGATTCAAAAAGATGTCTCCCTGCCTTAGCAAGTTGGTTCTGTGAATAAACCATCTCTGGATCTTAATGAATGACAGTTCTAAAAAATTCTGCTGAGGTCTGGAAGAAATATGTTAAAATATCATAATTTTCAACGTCACCCCGCTCGACTATATATCTTTAAAAAACAAAATAAATAAATAAAAGAGCTGTGGGAAGTGCTTGTAAACCCGCTGGGATGCTGAACAGGTCTGCTGGCAGCGAGTAAATGCATGCATGATGCCAAGACAACTTCGCTGGGGTACTGAACAGGCCTGCTGGCAGCGAAGCAATGTCGGGTATATGAAAATTTGCAAATATAAAACCTCTTGACCTTAAAATGTCCTTTATTCCGATCTGGAACTTCTTGGCAGGATACAGATATCAGAGTGGGTTAAAATGCAACCCTGTCGAGGCTATGGATGCCTGTTGGCAGCAGTGGCTCTGTCAACAGTATTGGGGATTTTATCTTTAATATCGTGGCTCGCTTGTCTTAAGACTGTTATCAGTTTTCATCCTTTAAACATTGTTGGAATATTTGGTTAATGATGATGTTTACACGATTTTCTGGTTGTTATTTTTGAGTTAGAATTTTTCTCATAATCATAATCTGAATTTTTTCTTTTAGCAAAGATAATTGCTTCTACCAGTGTGTCGCCATTGTTGGAAGCAAATTCACATTTATATACTGTCCTTATAAGCTGCCTACACCAATTTTTTGCAAACTTTGATTTTCGTCGCAATCTTCGGAAGAAAATAACACCATTATTTTTGCGCTATTTGCACACCTGCCTTTGTTCTTGTTTTCACGACTGCAAGCGTGCAAACTTTGATTTCGAAGTCATATTAAAAAACGTCACTAGATTTTTATGATCATTCTTGTCTATATGTTCATTGCGCTTCCAATTTAATTATGGTTATACAATTGGCAAGACCCCAAGATTGTTTACTCATTTGGCATCTTTGTTGTTAATATGATTTCAATTTTTATGAGACTGTGATGATTTCCTAAGGATTGTGATTCAATCATTGATTTACTGGTGGTTTGATGTATCTTGATCAAATTCGTTGGCACATTGGTTTCATGAAAACTCATTGACATTATGGATTAGACCCTTGGCGCAATCATACCACACAACGCATATTTGATATGATCGAACCCTTGGTTTTTATTTCAAATTATTATTTTGGTTTTAAAACTATGCTAAAACTATTGCTCACGCAAATGTTTGGTCGACTTACCATAGATT
This sequence comes from Picea glauca, assembly GCA_000966675.3. NCBI lineage: Eukaryota > Viridiplantae > Streptophyta > Pinopsida > Pinales > Pinaceae > Picea > Picea glauca. The sequence goes on from JZKD02S1674999.1 coordinate 642,106, forward strand.
TCATTGATTGTTTGAATGGCATAGTTTTTAACATATGCAATAGTGATTTGAATCGCTATTTGCGTCGTCGGTTGTACTGTGGGAAATGACTATTTTGCATGGGCTGAGCTAGCTCCACCACCTTCGCACATTCTGTCATTAATGCTTTCCCCCTATCCCGGGTCACCTCTGCTAGTTTTCGGGCGAGCCTGTGAGTTATCAACCCTGCGTATACTCTGTTCAAACCCTTACCTGTGCACCCTGCTCACCGTGTGCTCTTGTCTATGGCACCGATGGTGCGCATAGAGCCAAACGATAGCCAAACTCTGTTGCTATTCGATAATGCCTGTAAGGATTTAGAAAACAGTGGTTGGTTGGTGTTTATACAAAGGTTCGAGGGTTTCAACCTTTCGGTTGTCCAACAATTCACCGTCACCTTTGACGGTTGCAGGGCCAAAGTTCGTGACATACAACTCGAGCTGAATGAAGAATTCATAAGCTCGGCTACAGGACTAGCAGCTACAAGCCAACGATGGTTTAAAAATTCCAAAGTAGATGAGGTGTCGTGGCCATTACTATTCGTATCAAGAAAGATTGTTTCCTGTGATAAAGGTATGCCTATTTCTACCCTCAAACCCAGGTGGCACGATCTTTTGGTAATTGTGAAACAATTTGTGACCTGTGAAGGTTGGTATGGCTTGGTATTTCTGTATCACCTCCGGTTATTGATGAATTTCATGGGTTATCCTGTGAACATGCCACATTACTTCTTGCGTAGTCTTTACAATATGTCTAAGAGATTCAAGCGCGAGAAGGCTGATAGTAGCCTTTTTCATCACGGCTTGATTAGACTCATTATCATCCACCATTTAAACCTTAGTGGCGATAATTGACAAGCCTTTGTATCTAGAAATGGCTTTGCTAATCCAGAGTCTACTCAAATCGACAAGGCTGTGGTCAGTGAGACTTTGGCTGGACCAGCCGTGCCACTTCATATCCTTCTATCCCCTGTCAAACCCTCAGTTTGCCCCGACTTGGACCTACCTGATGCATTGGTTAACCCGTGTGCTAAGGATGATGTTAAGGCTGTCAAAATACCTGGGAGGAAGAAATACATCAGTGATACTACTGTTGACAGAAGGGGGAAGAAAAATGTTCGATTGATATCAAGACTTGCCCGGAACAAACCTAAACAAAGCATCGACCAAAAGACCATAGTGCTGAGCGAGGACTCGGACTCCGATATCGAGCGTTTCCTAGCTGAAGAGTACCCCTATTCTCATGGCCTATGCTCTAAGAAACCCTATGACTATGTCTCTAACTTACCCCCTTGCCTAAAAAATGACCCAAATTACCCGGGAATCAAGCTGCACAAGGAAATCCCTGGTAATCTGAACAAACCCTCACATGTGATGCCAAAGCCCGAGCAACCATCATGCATCCAATGTAATTCTTGGCTAGAGCGTTATTACACCGACGTTCCCTTGTTGCAATCAAAGATCAAATCGTTAGAGGAGCAAGTGACAGTGTTGGCAAAGGAGAACGACAGGCTACGGGCCAATGAGAAGAAACACAAAACCATCGGTTCAATTGTCTTCAGGAACGTTGAAGCAACAATGACCTTTGTCAATTCCAAGTTATCATGATCGAAGCCTTTTCTTACTATTCAGGTATGAATTTCAATATTAATTTCGTTTTATGAGTTGGTTTGGATTAATATAACCGATTGGATTTGCTTTTAATAGCTCTGTTCGTTTTGATTCAAAATGATTCTGTTGCTTTCATTTTACCAAGACAATTTCGTTATGAGTCATGAGTGGGAAATTTGTTTTCTAAATTCGGACACATCTATGATTTAGGTTATGGGATTCTATTGTGTCTAGCTTAGTATAAGCAATTGATTTGTTTTTTATTCTGTTTGGCTTGCTTTTGAAACAATTATGTTAGTCTGATTTATGATAGTCAATTGGTTTTGATTTCGATTAATTTTGTTTGTTTCTAAACAATCTTGTTGACTGCGATTTACCAGGAATGACTCTGTTTTGTATTGAATCAATATTCTCGTTTGGATTTTGATTACATTCTACCTGTGCAAAAGATCTATTTGCTAAAAATCGTGTAGCTGTGTTGATTGATACGATTTTGCATAACGATTATGTCGGTCCCAAATTGGTTTGATTCATTTTTTTTGGTTGAACCTGAAATGATACTGTATTCTCTCGATTAGCAATGATCGTTTGCATATGCATTAAAAATTGATTCGAGGTAGTTCTATCAGTTTTAGTTTAAAAAAAAAATGATGATCCTGTTAGTTTCGTTTTTTATTCGAAAGCGATTTTGTTAATGGCTGAGGCGAAATGAACTATTGCATGAATGATTTGTTTAACCGGTTACAGTTTGTGTCGATTAGAATTGGTTCATGAAAATGATTTTATTTCTTTCGAATTATCTAAGCGATTCTGTTTACCCCGAATTGGTGATAACAAATGCTGAACAAAGTGCATGTATTTATGTTACCATCCGGTTGACCACGATTTCGTTTGCTCTCAAATTAGCATAGAAGTTTTGATTTGAATAATTCATTTGATTTCCAATTAGCAATTAAATATTTTTTTAATGGTTTGAATATAATTCTTTAAAGTTTTGGATTGATTTTAAGACGATTCTGTGCTCAAACTAGACCAGCTACAGAATCACAAGATTCTGTAGCTAGTCTTAAAAATTAGATTTTTGTCAATTTTATCAATAAAATATCCTCTAATATTGTCTATTCTTGTCCTCTTTCAGGTGCATACGAATTACAATAATCAATTGGACATGTTGTAGCAGTTTAGGAGATACTTTTGTGATGTAGTTGTTAGCTTGAGTTAGAAATAGAGACTAGGGATATTATCCCCAGATTTTTTGTAAACTGTTTTGATAATTCCCACAGGGATGTTTTACCCTGTGGGAAGTCTTTAAATACTTGTTATTTTTTGTAAGAGACCCATCATCATCACTGTTGGGAGAACCAGACTACGGATTTATGATTCAGACTGAGATTAAAGTTGATGTCTTGTAACAGCTTTCGCTTTCAATATATCAAACTTCTGTCTCAAGTTTTTTGCATATCAGTTTGCAATTGATTATAGACTACTTTAGCTATCGTAATTTATTGCAGGTTGATGTGACTTGGTTAATGTGTTATCCATATATGATCTCTCCTATTAAAAAAAAAAAAATATAGCGATCACTTTATTTCAATTTAATGAGCACAGGTTTATCTTTTTCATTAAGTGAATTGTTACACACAAATTGTTGCACACAGATTTATCTAATTGTGATGGTTTGTAAATCATAAAATTGCTGTAATTTTTTATGTCTTGTTTGTCCTGTCGTTTATATTTCAAGAGCACAACTGCTTCTAGTTTACGAGAAGCTTATGGAGAATCTGGTGCGGGTTTCCTCCCACCGAACAACTGAATCAACTACTGCATACAGGACAAGCCTGAAGCGTTACTTCAGGTCAGTTTGTTATTTGTTATTTGATAGTTAATTTATTAGTGTTATTTAAGTAGTTTAGTTAGATATATATATAGTTTAGATTCATAGTTAGAATTATTATTTTAGTTGCTTAGCTTAGATAGTTTTTATTTAATTTCTTTCTCATAAAATTATAAAAATCAAAAAACAATAGTTTCGATGTCTTAGGACAGATTACAAATGACTTTTGCAGGTTTTTAAAATCTGTAATCTGTAAATATTGTATATTTGTAATTGGATCTGATTCTGTTGGTAATTGAACATTTATTTTATAGAATTATAGTTGTATAATTTAGGTAGTAGATTGTATATATGTATTTTAGATTTATTATTTAGTTTGCTTTAATTATTGTTTTCATTTAGATTAGTTCCTTAGGGTAGTTTTCATTTGTTTTCCTAGGACTTAGATCGGCTAACAGAGCCACTAAACCTGTCAGGGTGGGTCATTCCAAACGACTTGGGTTATTTAAACAACCTCGGACCATATCCACTCTTCCAGTTGGCGAGCGTTCATTTTCGCCCGTCAACAATTTTCCAAAGCAATCAACATCATACTGTTGGGAAGAAGAAAATCATTTGCAATCTCAGCAAGACAGTCTATCTGTGCATAACAATTATGATATAAATGATCAAAGTGCAAAAAATCTCAAAGTAAGTGGAAACACTCTACCCTTATGTTTCTCATCTTTCCAATTTCTGAAAAAGAAACTCTAGGCCAGTTGTAAATAGTGAAGACATAAAATTCTTTGATCAATCAGTTGAAGATGCCATTAATGATATAGAAGTTGTTGCAGATTCAGAAATACATCCCTTGAGTCTTTGTGTAGGCCAAAATTAAGATGAAAACACAAAGCCTGGGACAGGTAATGAGCTTATCCATTTTGATCCCCTGCCCTTATGTTTAAGTTCATTTCAGACTTTGAAAGGGAATCTTGGTTAGATTCTGATTGAGGATCTCAGTGTAAGCCATGAAATGCCAACAGAAAAAATTCCACAGTCATCCAAAATATTTTATGACCCTATAGATAATATGTTGGATAGATTGTGTTTTCAAAGTCGGTTTTCATTTACCCCCAATGATTTCAAAAATTGTTATGATATGGATATGATCAGACAGTTAGCTACAAGGGTGTGTTCAATAGAAACATCATTTCAGAATCCATCAAAAAAGTTGCAACCATGTCAGGAAGTGCATGAGGATGAAAATAGCATAACTACGACATCAAATCATGAAGTTGAGTTGATTAAATTTGAATATCCAGTAATAGGTCAGGTCTATCTTGATCCAGTGGCTATTTGTATGGAGAAATTGTTCATCACAGAGCCATAATGCATTCCCAGTATTTATGTTATCTGTCATGTTTCTCAAGCTCCTTGTGATGAAGATCAGGATGGAAAGCATTTCATGATGCCTATGCAAGTTCTATTTCTAATATTGATTGAAAACATTAAAAGAGTAGAGTTATTAGAGCAGTTGCTTGACTGGCTGCACTGGCATTATTGCATCATTTAGAACAATGAAATTGTCAGCAGTGTAGGGTAGGTAGCAATTTTGAATAAGCTCAGTCATTTGAGTATCTTTTTCAATATTGTATGGTTTCCAATAGAGTTTGCAGTTGATATTATTTAGTTCATTGTTCAGTCAAATTTGAGCTAGTTCGAAGATTGTAGCTGTAATGACTCCATGGCCCAATGAATAAAGCACTGGTCTGCATGTTCAGATTTCAGTGGTTCTTGACACCTCCTGAAAGAGCTTCCATCCCCAGGTGGAGCCTATGTTGGGGTTCTATAATCATAGGTAACTCGATTCTTCGGCTGCTGATTTGGCATCGCTCCCGTGATGAAGACATCTGTCTCGGTTGATTCCATTTTCCCCTCTATCCTTTTCGTCCGATCCTTCATCACCCTATTGCATCCTTCATCCACCTTTTGCACCCTCACTCCCTTGCCCATTTGTCCCATTGACTATATCTCGCCCGCCACTCATCCATGAATAAACAAACTTAGGCTAAAAAGAACAATAGATTAATAATGTTAGTAATAAATTAGTATAGTTAGTTTAATTAAAATATGTTAGACTAGTTAATAATTAATTAATTAATAATTAAGTTAGTTGTTAAATTAGTAATTAGGTTAGTGTTTATTAATTAAACATCAAATAAAAATATAATAGAAAACATATAAATAATAAACCAAATTATAATACATATAAATGAATAAATAAACAAATTAAAAAATAAAACCAAATAAAAACAAAATTATAAAACATTTTAAAAAACGTATATTAAAATAAAATATATATAAAAAAAGTAAAAAACAAAACAAATAAAATATTAAAAAGCATAAAATTAAAAACTAAGAAATTCTAAACTATCCTAAGTTTTTACCCACTACATATTCCCCGTGCATATCGGACCCCCCCTCCCTCACGTCACATCACACCAAGGGGGTCTGATAAGTGGTATTGGGAGGAACACTTGTCATCTCCTAGTGAAATCAGAATCCCCCCTCCCAATACCACTTACCACTTCAGGGGGGTTTGACATACCACTTACCTCTCCAAAACCGCCCTCCCTCAATTTCTCAAAACCGCTCGTTTTTTCCAGTTTGACCAATCTTTTTCCGGGAAGGATTCTGGGCAAACAAAAATGAATTTTGAAAAACCAAGAGAGGTTTTTCTCCGTAACGAGATGAAGAAAACAAAAATATCTCATTTTGTTTTCACAGGTTCCACCATTTGATAGAATAGAAGCTATCTTCTAGCCTCATTTTTCATATTTCTGATTATTCCTGTTTCAGTCCTGATTTTGCGGGAGATGTTTCAGCGAGATGGATACGAATTTGGAGAAACCAAAGGATGTTTTTGTCCATAACATGGTCATACAAAATAAAATCCTCCATATTTTACACATGTGTCACCATTGAGGAGAAACAGAGGTCTGAGTTGACCCCTTTTTTCAGCAGTTTCACCCATCTTCATGGCGGACAATTCCAGATTTTTTGGGATTTCTTGCTATTTTTGGCCGAGGTGGTTGAATTAGAGCTCCTGAGCATGGGGATAGTCTTTTTTATATATTATAATGAATCAAATGTGCAAAGATATTAGTCAGGGAACCATGATTTGATTTGTATCAGAGCTCACAGAGCCTCCATGGATTCATATTTCAGTAATACAATGCTATGCTGGAGGATTCTTATGACTAATTTGACTGGTGATGTGCATATCTCTTTGTAAATTTGTTTCTCTGTTATCATAATTAATTTCTACCTCTGAATTATTTCGAGAAGATTAAGAACATAATTGGTTTTAATGTACCCTCTATCTCTGGCTTGGTATAGTTTTTTATGTTTTTCACTGAAGATTAAACTCATAATTCTCAGTTTCTCTATGTTTAATTGGATTTATTAACCTGTTCCATCTCTCCCATTTCATTTAAATTAAAATATCTAGTGAGTTGTTTACCTTTCCATGCAAAGATTATCCCGTTGACATGGATTTTGGATCATTCGTTGCGGTGACTCCATAGCCCATGGTTTCTCTTCTCTACCCCTACCCAATTCTTAAAAAAAAATCCTATGTTCTGCATAACTAGCCTAATATCCTATTCCAAAAAAATCCAAATTTGACAGAGAGATCCCTCTCTAAGTCTTGGAGGACTAGATTCGAGACTCGAAGTGGTTTTGATGTTGCCTCTGTGACTGCCTCCACAGCCTTGGACAAATTACAGAGTGCTAACAACCTCCAAAGGAAAGTCATCATGATTTGACATGTGGGCCCTTGGCATCCAACATGTGGGATTCAAGCCCCATGGAAGCCCAAGCTAGGCTTGTTCCTCCAAAATTATCCACCAAACAAGGTCCTGCAAAACAAATGGGTATGCCCTCCAAATATCTCAAGTCAAAATATCATGGTAAGTGAAAAGCACATCTAATAAACAAGGCACCTAAACACATGCATAAAAACTACCTCATCAAATTAAACAAATGTTTAAAGACCCTATACAATTGACCAAGTTTAGTTATGGGAGGGGTGTCATAAAAGTCCTATTGGGTAGACCAAAACCCTCAAGTAGCGGATGCTCCCAAGGGTGCCCCTTCATGGTCATGTAGTGGATGATGAGGTGGATATGGGTTTAGAATTCATTGGTCAATGGATTTCATGACATACAAGGGATCTTATTGTATCATCTATGGGTGCCTTTGTAGAGGGTGTGTTGCACCTTCATTTTCAATGCATCCTTTTTCCAAGCCCATTCATTGCCTTTAATTTTTTAAGCCGTTTCCAGGTTGAAGCCAAGGTGGGGCTTCTACCTAAGAAATAAAAATTGTGTCCACATTAACCCTACCCTGGTCACGTCATGCTTCCCCAAGTTGGGAACATGTGTGGGGATTCTACCTAAGCATTAAAAAAGTGCCCACACATGCCCCTCCCTGGTTGGCATTTTCTATTAGTTATTCTTTCATGGGTCCCATCAATTTTTATGAGAGTCGTTTCATTGTCCTAGGGATCCTTGGGCGAGCATCTAGAAGGTTAATGGTTTGGATTTTATCTTTTGCCAGCTACAAGCCTCTTGGCCTTCAACACCTTCTTCCAATGAGATGAGGTACATGCTCTTCTTGGGTCACTAAAGTCAAAGGGCCTATAAGGAGGAAATATGATGGGAGTGTAATGAGAAGAAAGTGATAAGTATGGTTGGGAATGGTGTGATAACCTTTCAAGGGACCCCCAGTTGTAACCCTTCACCAAACGTTGTCCACTTACTAGGAAATCTATGAAACTCACCAAGGTGAAACATGGTCAAAAGCATAATGTCGAAGCATATGTTCTATAATGAAAAGAAGTTTAAATACAACATGCTTAAATGCCTCAAATATTATGGTGATTACCTGCCACAATACTGACTTGTACTACATGGAGAAAAACCCATGTCTCGTCCAGAAGCTAGCTGGTGCAGTGGATGCGCTGACAATGGATCCAAAATGTGTAAATAGAGATAATAAGATCTCATTTTAAAACATAACTCTCCCTTTTGGAGAAGTATTGGACTGGCAATTTTTCTATATTTGACTAGTTCTCTCTCTTGTGCTCTTGTATATGGCTATTTCTAGGTTATTTGGTTGATGGAAGGGATGCACTAGCCTTGGAAGGCTATTCTCTAGCTATTGTGGTGGTTTGTCTTACCTTTTTCCTTGAATTGGTAAGGATTTTTACATTGTGCTATCATTTTTTATTCAAGTCAAGTTTATTTTCTTGAGCTAGGTGGGAAGTATAAGGGAATACACCCCCACCTTAGTCTCCATCATTTCATTCTTACATGTTATTGGTTTAACAAGGGTTTGCTAAGATAAGTATAAGGGCATACACCCTCTTAGCCTAAACCCTAGCTAGAGATACTTGCCTTAGGGAGTAAGATGATTTACACCCCCAAAGAGGTAATAAATCTAACTCTTTATTTGCTTGACTCCATTAACCTAATTATTAAAGGCACTAATCATTTACTTGTTGCATTGGAGAAATAAATTGTTGCCTTGGTAAACATGAATTTTTCATGTTTTAAAGTTGTCTCTTTGGGAAAGTGTTCCTTCAGCCTTTGGCTCCCTTTCCTCATTGAGGCATCCCCTTTCAACCACAACTTCTTTTTTTTGTTACAAAAACTAACCTACAACCAATAGGGATGAAAAAAACTAACCTTCTAACGCTTAATAAATCCTAAACTAACCCTAGGATTTAACCCTAACTTCACCCTAACTCTCTACTAAACCTAGCACACCTATTGGGCTAGTTAGAGGTGGTTTATAGTGGCTGATTTTTCTGTTGTTAAGCTTGGTTTTCTGCAACCATAAGGCTGATAATATTACTATAGTAACCCTTTGTTTCAACCTTTCTTTTTGTGCTAAAGTTATTTCTTAATCATTGGTGAATTGAACTAACTTTTACTAGCTTTGTCTCTCGTTTATTTATTATATGATTAGCACTTGTATTTGCAGCCTTTGCTATATTTATGGATTTGATATACATCATTTGTTGTTTCTGAAAATTAGGGACAACAAGATTAATTTTCTTGTACAACTAACATATTACAAGAATCCTTGGTTTTCATTGTGTCTTGAGCAGGTACCTTACTCTTGGTGAGTCACTCAACTCATTTGGAAACCCTTAAACCTTCCTAGGACTCTTTCCCAATATTTTCCTACCATATAGAATTGACCTCTAGGGACATCCTTTCATACTTACAATTTTCCATCTAATTTCCCCCTAGGGTCACCAAGATTTCCCCCTTGAGGTGACTACCTCACCTCTAAAGTGACAGGGACACCTCCCTAAGGTGACAGTGGGTAGGTTCCCTCCTAGTTGTGACCAATTGGTAGTTGGGTTGGGATTTTACAAACCTACAACTTGTGTGATAGCAATATGCATGAGGACAAGTAGTTGCTTTAGTTAGGGGGAGATGTTGGGTTCAAGACTTGACATCTTTCTACCACCCTTTTCCTAATATTTCACCCACTTTCCTTATATCATCCCTACCTATTTTATAACCATTACTATCCAATATCTTATATTTTTTCCCAAGTATGCTAAGTTCATATGTTGCTTTAATTCATTAAGTCTTGCTTGCATTTGAGAAGGATAATGGTTGTTTTGGGTAATTACTAACAAAGTGTTAAGAAATTCCTATAGGATGATCAACTGATACAGGAGCTAATACTTCAACAATTCAGGAAGTTGTTACTCCCAAGTTTTGTTACCCCCAAGTGTTGTTACTCTTAAGTGTTGCTACTGTCAACAAGCTTGATGATATTATTTGGAGACCGCTACTGTTTGTGTTGATACTCGTCAATTTTTTGATCCATGCAAGTCCCTCATGGAAATAATAACTTGTCTCTCTAGATGATGTGGATATTCTACAAAGTCATGATTATTATAATTGTCACAAGACTGTTTTTCCATTCTGAATTATGGGGCATCTCATTGAGCATGGTCTGTAATTAATTATATTTTGTTATGTTCGGTTGTAAAATATATAGAATATCTTCTTATTTAAGACTTTATTGAACAACTTGAGAATCAAAATATTCTAAGATTATCAATTTTCTAAGATTAGTTGTAAGGAGGGAGCCTTTAAAAACAAATCACCTCTACTCCCAAGCTAGTCTAGTCTTTCTTAGAAGTTTGTCCAGTCAATGAGGAACAACATCTGCATCTGTAATTCCTGAGAAACTATTTTGGGTCCACATATTGTACATGAATATTTACCCTTTGTTTGAAGCCCTCAAAGATATAGAATAATGTTATCAATAAACCAAAAACAATTAATTTTCACAAATCAATAAATGATATAGTGTTGAAGTGCACTTTATGTACAAAACAATTGTGATAGTTTGGAGGCATCATCCTGAATTGTCCATGTAAGTAATAGTCTTTGCCAAAATGGTCTAGAAATGTCATAAATAGTGATGATAACTTGTAACTTTTGAAGTTCATTAATAAGAGGTTCAATATATACATTCATACGTTTAACTTTAAACCTCCTTTTGAATTTCAAAACAATACACATATTTATGAATTGAACATACAAAATATGTAACAAAATTGAAAATCAATGTTTTTTGTTGAAAAAAATGAAAACAAATACCTGGAAATTTCAATGGAAACATTGTGTACTCCTTCATCGACATGCAAAGTAAATAGATCTAAGATATGCAAATGGATTAGTAACACCATCCACCAATAGAATATTTTTGTCACATTGAGTAAATAGATCTAAGATATGCAAATGGATTAGCAACACTATCCACTAACTAAATATTTGCATTTCTACGTTCATCTCTAAAAATAGATCATTTTTCCTTGGTATCCCTTCATGTGGAACTATCAACAATAATTCACATAACACAATAATCACTTATATTATGTGCATGATAATCCATAAATGGAGTGAAGTTATTGCACCAAAACAACCACTAAAAATACGTAACAATGGGGATATCATGAAGAAATTTGTCAAGCACTTTCTATTAGGTTAATCTTGACGCAATTGATTCAGTCAAGAGTCGGTCAATGATGGTTTACTATAGGTAATTTACAGGTCCATTGTATTGTCCCATCATATTCATTTATGTTAAACCCTATTTAAAGGATTGGTATACTCCATTATAAAGTGCATCAAGCATCTTGACTTGGCCATCTTGGCCAAAGTGTCCAATGTAATAGTAAAGATATATTTGTTGTTAGTTTTCCCACTAAAGGGTTTCCAGGGTAAAATATCGTGTGCATGTGTTTGTCGTGTGTTTATTTTATTTTGTTGTGCTTCTCTAGTGGTGTTGAATTTTTAAATATGGTATAAAATCCCAAGGATGCATGGATTGTCTAGTGAGAGTGGTTAGTTGCACTAGGATCCATGGAAATATAGTTTGGGTGATGAAATCTACTAATATAGCTTGGGTTTAGAAGATTGATATCTAGATGTAGCCATGATAAATCAACAAGGATTAGATATTTTTGGTGGGATGGATCGAGTAGGTCAAAGGAGATGACCTTTGGTTGAAGAGATCTAATCTCGGGATGAGATATAATCACATCAAGAAGAGATCAATACTTAAGATAACATTTGTTGTGTATGAAATATTAACTAGAGAGCATGAACCTCGTCAATTGAACTTGTTGATTGAATGTGGACCATGAGGAGTGAGGTTCTATGTAGTTGTTCATCCAAGAAGGAGGATTTATTATAGGAAAAATAAATAGTGCACAAAAGGAGAAATGTAATAGGAAGTGGCTGCAAGTATGTCTATGGTAGAAAATAGGAATGAGAGACACCATGAGGTGCTATATGACTAAGAATGTGTTCCCACTTATGAGGACATAACCATGAGACACCACCACTAGAGAGAACTAGGTCGTGGTGATTCTTGGTGCCTAGGCAATGTGGACAATGTGAATGGAAAGGACCTATATCATATGGTCTCCATACATAGCATTGTTTGGGTAGGCTTTGAGGGTTGGAGACATTGCATCATATCCATGAATCTATGAAGAAATTGAAGCCAAGATTTGTCTGTTCTTGGTTTTTTTCTATTGGGATTGACATCCAATTACAAACCATATTTCAACCATAAAAGATCATTTTCCTTCATTCAAATTTGTTCTTAATTTGAATCTATAGTATCTTGATATGTCTATCAAGTCGAAGTATGCCAATCTATTTTTGGTGTGGTGTGAAATGTTCAATCCATTGAAAAAAAATTATGGTTTGTCCCACTCTATTGTGTTAACTATGTGAGATATCTATTATCACAATTCATTCATTTTCTTGAAAGTATGTTTTTGAATGTTATGATGAATGTGCTCCAAGCAATGTCAAGTTTGAAACAAATAGAGTGGTGACTGACAAGAAACAAGTGAGAGCACAAGGGACTATAAATGTATGCATTTGATAATAAGTTGCAGCATCGAGGTGTTATATCTAGAGTTGAGTGCTATCTTTCGAGGTGCGTCGAGACCATGAACTTGTGAGACAAATGCATCTTAAATTAACATTTTTAGGGTTTATGTAAAGTGCTAGGTTTTGGTGGCAGAAGATGCTTTGTGGAACAAATAAGGAAATGGTGGTATAGACAATTCATTCTTGTTTTCCATGAGCTTAAGAACCATGTCGATGAATGTAACAATGAAAAACTACAAAGACGGGATGAAGAAGAACTCAATACTTGTCACTGTACTTGGAGAAAGAAGCAATGTAGGAAATGAAGCACGTGGATATTTCAAGCATAATATACACGTGACAATGGCATGATTTTTGTAGAATTGGATTTTAATCACATATAAATGGCATATAGTTGTAAGAACGTGTTTAGGCCCGTGTACCCTATTTTTTGATTCATTGATATGAGGTCTAGACATAGACCTGGGTGATAGAATTAAGGGGGGTGTGTTGTACTCCTAGATACCCGGTTAATAAAATTTGAGCGGGGGTATGTGTTTATCCTATGCCAAGTTTAAATGGGGAGTGATAGGTTAATATTGACACTCTAGTGACATGATACTAATACTCATTACTTAAAAGAGATCGTAGATTCAAAGACCCCTTTTATCATGCCCCAAAATACTTTATCATGCATCTAGACTCAGTTAAGGGTGGGTCAATGATGGTTTTCCATAGGTAGTTTAAGGGTCCATTATATTGCCCCATTGTATTCAATTATGCTGAAGCTTATTTAAAGGATTGACATACTTCATTGTACCGTGCCTCAAGAAACTTGGCTTGGTTGGCCTTTTGGCTTGGCCAAATTGGCCAAAGTAATAGTAAAGATATATATGTTTTTCATTTTCCTAGTAAAAGGTTTATACGGTAAAATATCATGTGCATGTATTTGTATGGGCTTATTTTATTGTGTTTTTCTTCTCTACTAGTGCTTGATTTTTAAACACTTTCTTCAACACCTCATCATATCAATATTTACTAGTTTAATATATGAGTTGTTTCTCCTTTTTGGTTTTGTTATATCCATAATATAAGATGAAACCATTAGGATTTTGAACAATGTTTTTATACCCCATCCTTACACTTCTTTATATACCCACAAAAAAATTATTTTAAACTACGAAGAAGATATCATTTAACAAACTTGAAAAAAATCACAAATTAATATATCAAAAATTGACCAATGAATCATTATGATAATGAATGGAAAGATTGATCAACCTAGAGTTCTATAAAATTTACATACCTCAATATTTGTGTAAAAAATGAGCTCTACGTATGATATTCAAGTGCATCATCAATACTATAATGACAAATATAATACTTCTCTTTTAGCCATCATATAAGAGTGTAGTTTCATTTTCAACAAGTGCTGCATGGCAACGTAGTCCCTGCCTAAAAGTTAATTTACCCGGAAAATTAAAAATTAAAAGTTAATTTACCCGGAAAAATAAAAAATTAAAAGTTAATTTGTTGAGTTAATTAAAAGTAAATTAAAAGTTGATTTACTTGGAAAAAACATCCTCAACTTATAGTTGCAGAACAAGATTATGCTCAGCTTAATTGTATCATGGATAAGTGAAATAGTCAAATTCCATAGCAGAAGAATACATTGCCACAACCAAATTCTATCAGTGCTTTCTTTTTATTTACTTTTCAACATTATAGTTTCTCTTAATCTTGTTCATGCTATGCTATTTTTACTAATTAAATATATTTATTACAAATAATCATCCCTTTAATACAAATACAAATACAAATAAATGGAATATTTATTATTAGCCAGATCTATTTCTACTTTGATGTTTTTTGAGGGATAAAAAGAAATATAATTCTCTTTCTGGTTGCTTTTCTTAGTCTTTTTTTCCTAAAATGTCTAGGTGCGCGGGTAGGCAGAATCACAAGTTCACATTTATAGTCATGCTTATGTATCACGAGTCTGATCGACGACTTCCTCATTCCATACTTAGCCACTTTTTTTGATCTTGGGTTCCCAGGCTAGAGGGATTAAAATTGCGCTTATATTGTTCTGTGTCCTCCAAACAACACCTGGAGTTCCACGATATACAAATTGACAACCAGACTCCCAAGCTGGGGGGATTGCGCTTTTATTATAAATTTTTAAGAAGACTTAAAAAGTAATTTAGTTATAAAAATAAAAAAATATTATTTTATATTATTAAGGGTTGATCATGTTAAAATGAAATGTTCATGATACCATTAACTTTAATTATCGTAATTACTTTGTTTTCTTAAAATTTAACTTGTGAATTACTATCTCAAGCTTCCATATAACCATTAGCTTACATATTTTAATAAACTTTAATGAAATTTAAACTTTATGGTCTCAAACTTCCATATAACCATTAGCTTTCATAGATATTTTAATAAAATCTAGATATTTATTTTAATTTTAAAGTGTATTTTTTTTTAAATAATTTTAATTATTCAAATTAAAATGAATAAAAAATTTATAATACTTTTATTTATTAATAATTTCATTATTATAAAATTTATCTTAATTTTATAAGAATATAAAATTTAATATAATTGTGTTTTTTTTTAATATTTTCATAATTGAATTTTAAAATTTTTAACTAATTTTTTGAAGTTTATGGTAAATACACTAAATTTAAGTTTTTGAATAATTTATTTTTTAATTTAAATTTCAAATAAAAATAACAAAATTTGAAAATAAGAATAGTTAATTTAAAGTTTTAAAAAAACTTTACTGTGTACTTTTGATTATATTTTTTTATTGATGTCTAATAAACTTTCTCATCTATATAAATTTGGTTGTATTTTTTGGGTGATATCTAATCAACTTTGAATGAGATAAAAAAAATAAATTGTATTTATTATTATTATTATATTTGCATGTTTGTATCAGTAATATATTAATTGAATTTAAAAAGTGTGATATATTAAATTATAGTGATAGGTGTTTTTTATTTTGAAAATATGAGGGAGGGTGTAAGATTGGATGGTGGGATACACCCAATAATTGTCTTAGTTTAATCTTTATCCTTTAATAAATTAGTCATTCAACTATTAATTAGTGAGGAGATATATTGTTGATGGATGGCGATCCCTATCAACTATATGACATTATCTAAAAACATTATTTCCAAATATTAAATTATTAATATTAAATATTAATATTGTACAATTTAATTACATAAAATTATCAAAGGACGTTAAATCCATTTTTTTTTAAATGTATGATCGATATAAACTTCTTTCTCTTTTTTGAGGTGGTATCTAATAAACTTGGAATGGGATAATAATTATGTTGATTATTATTACTTCTTTCTCTTTTATGTGGTGGTATCTAATAAACTTGGAATGGGATGATAATTATGTTGATTATTATTATATTATGTATCTTTTTGTTTATTATTATTCGTTTTTCCGAAAATGTCTAGGTGTCTGGGTTGGCGGACTAATGGGTTCACATTTATAGTCATGCTTCTATATCACGAGTTCGACAAACGACTTCCTCATTCCATACTTAGCCACTTTTTGGATCGTGGGTTCCCAGGCTGGCAGACTCAAAACTGCGCTTCTATTGTTCTGTGTTCTCCCAACAACACCCGAAGTTCCACGATATACAAATTAACAGCTGAACTCCCGGGCTGGCGTGCTCAAGCTTGCGCTTATATTATAAATTTTGAAGAATCTTTAAAAAGTAATTTAGTTATAAAAATAAAAAAGGTTATTTTATATTATTAAGGGTTGATCATGTTAAAATGAAATGTTCATGATACCGTTAACTTTAACTATGGTAATTCTTACTTTATTTTCTTAAAATTTAACTTCTGAATTACTATCTCAAGCTTCCATATAACCATTGGCTTACATATTTTAATAAACTTTAACGAAATTTAAACTTTATGGTATCAAACTTCCATATTTTTTCCAAAAAGAAAATTGCCCTTTATATATATATGAGGTCACATTACAAATAACACTGATATTTCAGGATCCACTGGCCACTTCTAGCTTCTTGAATACTAAGACCTTTTCTAAGATACGCCATACATAAAACTTTACTACATGGGTATATAAAGACCCCCAGCAATGACAAAATACAAAAAAAAATAACAAATTATCCTTCCACAATACCGCTATCACCAAAGGATAGTCAATACTTTAAAAAGAAAACAACCAGAGTTAAAAAAGATTGATAGTGATAAATGTCCCCTCATTGCCCTCTACCCAACTGCTATAAACAAGCTTTCCTTCAGGTTTGGTGACAACCAATTTTGAAAGAGTATTTGCCTCCGTATTTAGTTCCCTATATACATGAGTGAGAAATATTTCTTTAAATGCATATTTCATCACATTTATGCCATCCATCCATCCCATCAAGGAGGCAACCTGCAATTTACCTCTATCCTTTATCCATTCGATGATGATATTTAAATCTCCAGTGACCTGGATCAATTCAAGGTTGATTCATTGTGCAAGATAAAGAGACGCCCAATCACCTAACAGTTCTACTCTCGTATTAGTCCCTTGGCCGCAATTTGAAGTCCACTTGATGACATAATGATTGTTGATCTTAATTAAACCTCCTGCCCCACACATGAGAGTGTTGGAAAGTGTAGCCCCATCGAACCAACAAACATTTGAGGTCACAAGATGAGGTAGGTGAATGGGACGCAACTTGACTTTTTTGGTTACCTCCACCAGAGGCAACAAATATTTAACCTTTGCAGTCACTGAAATAACCGAGGCTTTGTGTCCTTCAAATGTGACCCGGTTCCTCTCCAACCATAAGAACCAACAAACAATAGACAAAAGAGTTATAAAGGATGTTTCCTTCCTAATCCAACTCTCATAGTTGGAGCTGAGACAGTCTCCTTCCCAAACGGTATGGAAATTAAGCGCTAAGTATAACTGGTTCCAAGCCTCCCGACTAAAGCGATAAGTAACAAATAGATGGTCCACTGACTCAGCTTCAATAAGACATAAAACACAGATATTGGGCCCCTGCCACCCCTTCCTCTATAGGTTATCCCAAGTGAAAATCCTATTCTCCAGTGATAACCAAAGCAAGAGATTTATCTTTGGACTAAGATCCCTTTTCCATAAATGCCTACACCAACCCCCAACGGGATTGGGCCAATAAGTTTTTGCAAGAGCCAGATAAATGTTTTTTGCAGAGATTCTACCCGAGGAATCACCACCCACCCAAATTATCTCATCACTTTTATTTCGTAACTGAATCCCAACATAACACAGAGCTTTCTGATAGGCCTCCCACTCCTTTGCTAAGTTCCCAACCAAGCCAAGGTCTTCGCCTGATTTCCAGTAAGAAGTAGAAATTCCCGCCCTGTCGATTCCTCTCGCTTGATAGAGATATAACATTGAGATCCTTCTCAGTTCAGCTTGCAGTTGATTGGATACGAACGATGAATTACCCAAACCCATAATGCAATCTAGGCCGACCTAAACACAATGACCATAACCAGTTTTCCACCCAAGCCAATGAGTTAATAAATATAATGATTTAAGCAGGCTTTTCCAGGTCTAAGACGTCGGTGGGTTATAAGAAGAAGCCTCCCGAAACCAAGTGATCCTAGAGCAATATGGAAGATACTTATCCTTGACAATTTTACTCCAAACACCATCCTTTGTTAAAACCCTCCACAATGAATTTGCAGTCAGTGCCCTGTTAAAAAAGGTGAATATTTCGAATACCCCAACCGCCCAGATGCTTTGGCCTTGATAAATGAATCCAACTGCACAAGTGAATGTGTTTCCTTCCCTCAATACCAGACCATAAAAATTTAAACATCAGGCTACAAATTTTGTGTAAAATAGAATTTGTTATGGCTGCCAAAGACATCCAGTATACAACTTGACCCTCAAGCACAAATTTTACTAGAGTAAAACGTCCCCCCAGAGACAACCATCTATTACACCACCATTTGATCTTTTCTTCAAATTTTGTTAGAAGCCATCACCAATCCTCAGATTTGTACGCGTCCGCCTTTAAATAATAACCAAGGTACCAAAATCCTTTAGACAATTCCTCAAAACCATGAGGGAAAAGTACCTTTAATCTATCTAGAGTATCAACAAGGATTCTGGAATGATAAAGATAGATTTTGACCAATTTATACTCATACCTGAGGCTCTACAGAAAGTTGTTAAAACACTTTTGATCTCAGTCCACTCTTCCACCGATGCCTTTGACATAATTAAAACATCATCAACAAAAAACAGATTCAAAATATTTACAAGTCTTGAAACCTTAACCTCTGAAAGCTTCCCTTCATCCATTCCTTTCTTCAGCAAATGACTAAGACCTTCCATAACAAGAATAAATAACAAGGGCGATAATGGACAACCTTGGTGCAACCCTCTTCCACTTTTGAACATATGAGAAGTCTCCCCATTAATCAAGACCGTGAAATTAGCACTAGGCACACAACCTAAGATCCAGTTAGTAAAATGAATGCTAAAACCCGATTGGAGCAGGATCAAACGTAAGAAGTCCCAATTTACACAGTCGTAGGCTTTCTTAAGATCTAACTTCAGAATCAGGGGTTTAGACTTCTTAACCTTTATAATGTGGAGACACTCCTGAGCTGTACCAATCACATCCATAATTTGCCTACCTTTGAGAAATCCTAACTGTTCCTCCGAAAACAATTGAGACACGATATGTTTGATCCTATTTTCTATTATCTTTGTAATCAGTTTGTAGCATAGATTGCATAGGTCTATTGGTTTGTAATCCCCGAAAGAGCTAGGATTATTTACCTTTGGAATCAACGTTAAGAAAGTAGCATTTAATGAATTTTTAACTGCTCTCTGAAGCCTTGAGTCCTCCACCAGATCTAGTAAGTCATATCCCATTAGCTCAAAGAAATGAAGATAGAACTCCACATTTTATCCATTGGGCCCTGGGATTTTATATTTGGAGAAATATTTAAGAACCTGCCATATCTCTTGTTTAGTGCATAGTCTTTATAGATGCTATGTGTCCTCAACATTTACCAAATAGCCGAAGAGTCCAGTTGTTCTAAACTGATCTGATATATACTCCTCTTCCACCTTTCCATAAAATGATTTAAAATTTTTAACAGCTTCAAACTTTATGGCCTCCACACCAGTGTGTAACTGACCTTCTTCATCACATATCTCCCAAATTTGTTTTTTGTTCCTCCTATAACTAGCAAATTTATGAAAAAATTTAGTGTTTTTGTCTCCACACTTTAAACACACCGCTCGGCTCCTAAGTCTCCATTTTTCCTCTTCTTCTCTAAGTATTTTGTCCTGCTCTGTCTCCAGAAGTTTGATATTATTCTCTCTAACACTAGAGCCTATCTCTCAAGCCTCTTGTAATAGAAAACCAATCAACAAATATTCAAGGCACATTAACTTTTCTTCATGAACTCTAATGTGCTCTTTGGACCATATTTTCAATTGATTCTTTAGAGCTTTCATCTTATTTACGAATCTTTTTTGTACATCCCTTTCGATCTGATAAATCAGATCTTTCCAAACATATGTAACTATATTTGAGACCTCTGGTTCGGATAACCACCTAGCATTAAACTTGAAAGGATATACCTTCGGGAAAGATAACATGTCTATCCTCAAAAGAACCATTGTGTGATCCAAAAAGTAAGGATAATCAACCCATGATTTATACGTGCAGGAGCCTACTGACAAGTCTTTAGTCACTAATACTCGATCTAATATTTTTGATATACTGGCATCACCACTACGACCATTCCTCCAGGTTGGCACCACCACATCTGGGAGTACATCTATTAAATTAGCGTTATCAAAGAGCTCAGTAAAAAATGTTGATAGTGGATATAAATGAGTAGCCACTTCGCACATCTCCCTAGCTCCACATGTAAGATTTAAATCCCCAGCCAAAATAAGATTTCTTCAATCAAGAATTCCACTGGCCGCCAACTTTTCCCAGAAATCTTTCCTCTCTGAGAAAGGTCCATATACATTAAGTAATGACACTAGTTGATTTAGATCCAAGCACATCCCTGTAAGCAGAATGCGACCACAACATAAATAAGGGACAATGTAAAAAATGTTCGGATCCCAAGAGACAAGTATCCCTCCCAAAGTCCTGACAACACTGACAGCACAAGTAAGCCAAGTAGGACATAGAGTAAGCATAAGTGCACGATATTTATGTTCCTCAACCATATTTTCTTGCAGGAAAATGATATTAGGTCTAGTCCTTCGAAGAAATATTCGAAGAGGCATATTTCAGGGTCCTCCCCACCACTCTAATGTTCAGGGAGAGAAATATCATGTCTTCTCTCTTGCTAGGGCTTTCATGACTCTAAGAGCCCCTAATTCATTGATAACCGACAAGTGTGGCCCCTCTGAAATGTGTCCCAAAGCCTCCTTCTTATTCCTCTCACTTTTAATATTAATGGGGGAGGTTTACAAACCTAGACCCTTTGACCAGGAGTAATCATTTACTGTGTCCCCCACTAAGGAGTTGGAGGACCCCACTCCTCCATCAGGGTCAGGATTGAGGTATACTGATCCCCCCCTGTAAGTAGGAAGGATTATAGGACTCTGCACCTATCTGATAGATGGGACAAGTGACTCAAGAACATTCCCTAATTAACTATCCCCCAACTCATATTTCTGATAGCCTAGCAGTAAGTTGTCCTCTGTATCAAATGACGGTCTAGTGGATTCCCTTCCCAAAGGTTCCAAGGGTTCAAATTCACTCCTCACAAGTAAGTCACCAGAATGTGATCCATCCATGGGATAGTTTCACTCCAAAGAAATGTTAAGTGCCTCCTCCCGGGCCAGACCAATCCCCACGGACCCCGAGTTGGGAATAACAATAGGGTTGTTAACTAAATCTTCTACCGACTTCACAACCGGACAAGGGAGGGCAGGTGAGGCCGACTTACCAGTTCGAAAGTTAAAGAAACTAGACTCATCCAAAAATGTTCTTTCCCAGACTGTTAATGATTAAAAAAGAGTGGGACAAACAATTTTTAACTTACTCGTAATGGTCTCAGCTGTCTCCGATAGAGGTGAGTCCTTAAATTTGAAGTCACGAGGACTAAATCTACTCAACTCAATCTCTGGCGAATCAACCTGAGTCGATCTATCCAGTAGAGTACCCTTTGAAACCTCCTCATCCTGTATGCCCAAACAGTCCCACCAAAAATGACCCATATTCCAACACTTAGAGCATCTGAAAGGGATGCCTAAGTAATCCAGGGCCTGGGAAATATGGTGACCACACCAACCAATCTCTAAAGTTTCTAATAAACCAGAGTGTATGTCTATTTCCACGAGGACTCTGCAGATTCTTTTATCATTAACTTTTAGAGCTCCAAGGTCGGCACTTATAAAATTCCCGAGGTTATTCCCTATAGCTTCCAATGCCTTTGTGTTCCAAAAATGAAGTGAAAATCCCGACAACAACACCCAAAAGTGACGGAACCTGAAGTAATCTTGTGCAGGGTCGAAACTCACCTGCCACCTTTTAACCATCAAACTACCTCCGTCGTAGGTCCAGGCTCTGCCCAAAATCAACTCTGTGTCTTCTAGCCTCTTAAACTGGAACCCAAACCACCCTTTTGTTAGGTAAAAGACAACTGGGTTATAACCCAACAATGGCTTCCAAAATATCGTTACCCAATATTCAAGCGACATTTTACACTTGTTCTTGTAGGAGAACCTCCCTACCAGTGTAAATAGCATGAGGCTCACCGTGTCCTCCAACCCAACGTCCTCACCTAGCATCAGTTTGCGCTTGGTGCGGTTTGGTACCCAATGTTTTTACTGACGGGAGCCCAGTCACTTCTTAACTCCTATAAAACTATCTCTAGCAGCTACCCCCGTCACTCCTTCCTTACCTCTCGACTTCACACCTGCATCCTCTCGGGGACTCACAAAGCCTTTCACTCCATTATTCAGAGGAGCACAAGTAGCCAGACCTCGAACATTCTCAGGCGGTGTAAATCCAGAATAACAATGGCCAGCATCCGCAATTGACGACAATAGTTGTGCCTTAATCGCTTCCCTAAGCGCACTAAAGTCTCCATTAAACCCTGTTAGGTCTGTTGTAGTGAAGAGACTCGCTTGTCTCTAGATGGCCTCATCCGCTTCTTGCAGGAGGGCATTGACTTCATCCTCCATTGGGATCCCCTCCAATGGAGTATGAGTCATACTCCCTATTCCATCACCGAATGACAAAAGCCCCTGCCAAACTTCCATATAACCATTAGCTTTCATAGATATTTTAATA
>JZKD02S1674999.1:665405-693325 GCA_000966675.3 Picea glauca
AATATTTTCATAATTGAATTTTAAAAATTTTAACTATTTTTTTTAAGTTTATGGTAAATACACTCTCATTAAAAATCAAAATTTATTTTGAATAACTTCTTTTTTTTTAAATTTAAATTTCAAATAAAATTAACAAAATTTGAAAATAAGAATAATTAATTTTAAGTTTTAAAATAACTTCATTGTGTACTTTTGATTATAACTTTTAATTGATGTCTAATAAACTTTCTTATCTATATAAACTTGGTTGTATTTTTTTTTGTGTAATATCTAATAAATTTTGAATGAGATAAAAAAATTGTATTTATTATTATTATTATATTTTGCATGTTTGTATTAGTAATATATTAATTGAATTTAAAAGGTGTGATATATTAAATTATAGTGATAGGTGTTTTTTATTTTGAAAATATGAGGGATGGTGTAAGATTGGATGGTGAGATACACCCGATAATTGTCTTCCTTTAATCTTTATCATTTATTTAATAAATTAGTTATTCAACTATTAATTAGTGAGGAGAGATATTTTTTTATGGATGGTGGTCCCTATCAACTATCTATCATTATCTAAAACCATTATTTCCAAATATTAAATTATTAATGTTAAATATTAATATTGTACAATTTAATTACATAAAAATATTAAAGAATGTTAAATCCATTTTATTTTATTATATTTTGTATCTTTGTGTTTATTATTATTTGTTTTCGAAAACGTTTAGGTGCGTGGGTTGGCGGACTCACAGGTTCACATTTATACTCATGCTTCTGTATCACCAGTCCGACCGACAACACACTCATTCCATACTTAGCCACTTTTTGGATTGCAGGTTCCCGAACGAGCTCAAATTTGAGCTTTTATTGTTCTATGTCCTCCAAACAACAGGTTCCCGTGCGGGCTCATTGAACTTATATTATAAATTTTGAATAAATCCTAAAAGATAATTTAGTTATAAAAATAAAAAAGGTTATTTTATATTATTAAGGGTTAATCATGTTAAAATGAAATGTTCATGATACCATTAACTTTAATTATGGTAATTCTTACTTTATTTTCTTAAAATTTAACTTATGAATTACTATCTCATGCTTCCATATAACCATGTGCTTACATATTTTAATAAACTTTAACGAAATTTATACTTTATAGTCTCAAACTTTCATATAACCATTAGCTTTCATATATTTTTTAATAAAATCTAGATATTTATTTTAATTTTCAACATGTATTTTTTTTTTAAATAATTTTAATTATTCAAATTAAAATGAATAAAATTTTTATAATGTTTTTATTTATTAATAATTTCATTATAATAAAATTTATATTAATTTTATAAGAATATAAAACTTAATATAAATGTGGTTTTTTTAATATTTTCATAAATGATTTTTAATTTAAATATTGTTGACTTTTATTTTCATAATTGAATTTTAGTTTGGATGAACATTTGGAACCCCATATTGCTCACTTCTGTTTGGCCCAAGTTATAAGCAATAATCAACGCACATAGAGCTAGTTAGAGCCTCTGTTTCCGTTTAGTGTTGGTTACACAACTCCAAGTACAGAAACAAATATGTATTTGTCAGTTTTCTATAGAGTAGAAAAGATTACTTTTATTTTATGTACGTCCTCAGATGTAGACGTCAAAGTAAAAGTTACAATAATCAATAATTTGTTTTTTTTAATTCTTCAATGCATTGTTCCTTCTGTCCATATCAATTTTGATGGGTTCCCGAGCGGGCTCAAAATTGCGCTTCTATTGTTCTGTGTCCTCGAAACAACACTCGTAGTTCCACGATATACAAGTTTACAACCTGACTCCCGGGCTGGCGGGCTTATATTATAAATTTTGAAGGAGCCTTAAAAAGTGATTTAGTTATAAAAATAAAAAAAATGTTATTTTATATTATTAAGGGTTGATCATGTTAAAATGAAATGTTCATGATACCATTAACTTTAATTATCGTAATTCTTATTTTATTTTCATAAAATTTAACTTGTGAATTACTATTTCAAGCTTTAATATAACCATTTGCTTACATATTTTCATAAACTTTAACGAAATTTAAACTTTATGGTCTCAAACTTCCATATAACCATTAGCTTTCATAGATATTTTAATAAAATCTAGATATTTATTTTAATTTTAAAGATGTATTTTTTTTTAAATAATTTTATTTATTCAAATTAAAATGAATAGATTTTTTATCATACTTTTATTTATTAATAATTTCATTATTATAAAATTTATCTTAATTTTATAAGAACATAAAATTTATCTTAATTTTATAAGAATATAAAATTTAATATAATTGTGTTTTTTTAAATATTTTCATAATTGAATTTTAAAATTTTTAACTAATTTTTAAGTTTATGGTAAATACACTAGTAAAAATCAAAATTTATTTTGAATAATTTATTTTTTTAATTTAAATTTCAAATAAAATTAACAAAATTTGAAAATAAGAATAGTTAATTTTAAGTTTTAAAAAACTTTATTGTGTACTTTTGATTATAAATTTGTATTGATGTCTAATAAACTTTCTCATCTATATATAAAATTGGTTGTGTTTTTTGGGTGATATCTAATAAACTTTGAATGGGATAAAAAAATTGTATTTATTATTATTATATTTTTCATGTTTGTATTAGTAATATATTAATTGAATTTAAAATGTGTGATATATTAAATTAAAGTGATATGTGTTTTTTATTTTGAAAATATAAGGGAGGGTGTAAGATTGGATGGTGGGATACACCTAATAGTTGTCTTTGTTTAATCTTTATCCTTTAATAAATTAGTTATTCAACTATTAATTACTGATGAGAGATATTGTTGACGGATGGTGATCCCTATCAACTATCTAACATTATCTAAAAACATTATTTCCAAATATTAAATTATTAATATTAAATATTGATATTAAATATTAATATTGTACAATTTAATTACAAAAAATTATTAAAGGATGTTAAATCCATTTTTTTTTAAATGTATGATTGATATAAACTTTGTTATTTTTTATGAGGTGATGTCTAATAAACTTGGAATGGGATAATAACTGTGTTTATTATTATTATATTTTGTATCTTTGTGTTTATTATTATTCGTTTTCCGAAAATGTCTAGGTGCGGGGTTGGCAAACTCACAGGTCCACATTTATAGTCATGTTTTTGTATCAAGAGTCCGACCGATGGCTTTCTTATTCCATACTTAGCCACTTTTCAGATTGTGGGTTCCCGGGCCGACGGGCTCAAAATTGCACTTCAATAAGTAGACCAAAATTGTGCTTCAAGAAGTAGACTAAGCCTTATTTGGGCCACCAGGTAAGGCTTAGTCCTCACCAATTTCACCACACAAAACCTTTCCTGCCCTTTGCATATAAAAAAGAATCGGTCATCCACAAGCCTCTCGTGCTTCACAACCTCCCCAACACAACCCACTTCAACTATCCCAGATAATTGATCTTTGTAAATCACCCCAAACCTAAGGTCTATCTGCAAAAGGGTGTGCATCATCATTTTGTACCTGAATTCAAAGATATGCAGGGGAAGAATTGCACCTGGAAACAAAACCAGTGGAAGTGGGAACGGTGGTAGTTCAACTAATCCATTGGACTCTACATGATTTGCATTGGTTGTCTTTAAAGATGAACATTTGGTCATGTGGGTGCTTCTCCTCTTTCCCTTTCTAGATAATGCACATGTACCCACGTTATAATTCTTACTCGAACAAGGACCCCTTACATCAATGCTACTAGAATCAGGGCTAGTGCTAAAACAATGTTGTTCATTGCAAGGAAATGGACTCTTGCTTCCATGTGATCACATATTCAAAGGTGGTGCAATTTGAGCCAAAGACATAACTTCAAACTGACGATTGCCTTACCCCACCAATGAGAAAATAATATAGGTCTATGCTAACATCCTTCATAACAGATTCAGGATACAAGCTTCCTTTCGTTACACATAAACTGTCCCTAAAATACAACCAAACTCTCTTAATATTGTATTTGAAGTCACTGACGAGAGAGGCTAGCTCCACAATGAAGTCACTGCCTTTCGTGCTAAGCGAATTGAATTGGTCTAGAGGACCTGGGGAGGGTTGGTGTTAAGTCTATTCAGAGTTGAGTAGATGAGATGTTGAGTGATTTTTGTTATTGTTGAGAGAAGAGTATTGTGTGGTAAGGGAAGTCTGTATTGTAAGATCTTCAGCTGGGTGTGCGGGAAAGAGAGAGATAAAGAAAAGAAGAGAGATTTGTAAGCTAAGTGCGTAGATAGAACTATATGCTTCCATCTAATATATTATAAAGCAAATTTATGTGGACGTAGCCCTAGGGAGAGGGTGAATCACGTATATTTTGTTGTCATGTGTGATTGATGTGGTGTTTTTTGCTTCTGTTACTCTACTGATGCATTATTATGTTAGATCTGAGATATAACTATGCGAAGTAGGATTAAGTTGGTAAATGATATCTAGATGTTGTGTTGTTGTTGTATTGGATCCACTTTGCATTTCCTCTGGTTGTAGACACCTGTGTCCTGCAACCCCCTATCACTACTTTGGGTGAGACTTCATCTGCTTCGTAGGTGTTGCCAAAAGGGCCGGTAGTTAGGGTTTTTTTGGTGCATTGTTGAAGCATTGAACCCTGGGTATGCCCCTATGCCAACAACAACATATCCTTACTCGACAATTTCTAGGGGGAAAGTACTCCAAATGGATAGTGATTGTTCAGGAGTTAGACTTGGAGTTTGAATGCGCAAAGTCTAAGAAATCTTTGGTTTTCGTTGAACTGATATGTGACCTTCCCTCCACTAAGACAATAAATGTGGAAGAGGATTATTTACCCGATGAATCCTTTTTTCTGATCAATTCTGATGACGTTTGGTACGAAGATATCATTATCTATCTCCAGACTCAAACTTTTTGGCCCGAACTCTCTAGTACAGATCTTCGCCACATCTGCTATCAAGCTCGACAATACATTATTCTCGGTGATACCCTTTATTACTGCAGTATTGACTCCATTTTTCGACGATATCTCACTTACAATGAAGCTAAGAAAGCTTTGAATGACTGTCACTCTGGAGCATGTGGCGGTCATATGTCTGGGTATGCCACTGCCCAAAAGATCTTACAAGTGGGTTACTTCTGGCCTTCTTTGTTTAAGGACTACATCACTGCTGTTTAGAAATTCCATGCTTGCCAAAATTACAACAACAAGATAAGATATCATCCTGTTCCTTTACATCCTGTAGTTTCCATTGGTCCATTCGCCAAATGGGGCATTGACTTCATGACATGTAACCCTCACTCGGTCGGGGGGCATGGATACATCATTGTAGCTGTGGATTATTTTACTAAATGGGCCGAGGCAATGCCTACATTTGATAACACAAGGAAAATTGCAGCATTGTTCATATTCAATCATATCATTACTTGGTTTGGTATCCCTCAAGCTATAGTTACCGATCACGGTAGTAATTTTCAAAGTTTTATGATGTCTGAACTTACAAAAAATTTGGGTCTTCGCCATGAAAACTCAACCCCCTATTATCCACAGGCCAATGGCTAGGTTGAATCAATCAATAAAGTTCTCATTACTATGCTTCGACAGATGATAGGAATTCATAAGACAAGCTGACACACCATGTTGTTCTCAACATTATGGGCCTATTAGATAGTCGTTAAGTCTGCCATGGGATTTACGCCTTTCCAGCCAGTTTATGATATCAAGGTTATCTTGTTGATTGAATGTGAAATACCATCTTTGAAACTGGTCATTGAACTTCTCCCCAATACCTCTACCGAAGAAGAGTGTCTTTTGTATTTTATGAAATTAGACGAAACCTGTAGTGAAGCCGCCCTAGTTATTGAAACTCAGAAGCAACATGTTAAAGCCCAATACAACAAGCATGTCAAGCCACATGTTTTTTCTAAAGGTGATCTAGTTATTCTTTATGAACAGGATCATGATTTACTGGGGGCCAGTAAATTCGAGGCCATGTGTTACAAGTGAATCCTCCTGCAGACAAGTAGATTCCCTCTTGGTCTCTAGACTCCTAAGGCCAAGACATAAAAGTTCTTAACATGGACACTGACATCCTTTTAGATTTAATCAAGCCAATATATGAAGGAGAAGAAGAAAGATATGTACCTTATTAACGACGTTTGTCCTTGCAAAGTCCACGCTGAGCTTCGATCCTGAGCTCCCTGGTAGGTCCTGTAGAACAAACAAAGATACAATGGACTTCCTATTCTACTGAGATTATCTCAAATATAGATCTATCTACTGAAGACAAACTCATGTGGAACAAACATAAGTTTGAAAGAAACGGGCCAAGCATTGATATATTGATAAGGACAAGTAAAAGTACTTACAATCCTTTAATAAAGGTGCAACAACTTCTTCCAGTTCTCCTTTTCCAACCCCTTTGCTTAAGTAATCTACACTAATTATGATTCAATGGAATCTCACTTATGGGATCATAAGTTTCATATCTCCATTTTTTTCTGTTACCTTTCACCATGAGAAGGCCTCCTTATATAACCTTGGAGAGGCCCAACCACTTGAGAGATATTTGGGATAAGTTGAGGATTCCTCTCCTTCAGTTGAGGATCTTCCCTAAGATCATGCCTTGACCCAAGATTCGAACCTAACTACGTTCAGATATTGAGGGGATTGTCCCCTGGTTTCCTCCAACAAACCAATTTTTTCCCAAAAAAGGGTAGCGTTCCTCCCCCAAAAGGGGGCACAGAGTGTTGTGGCACTCCCCCAAAGAGGCCCAGGGAGCGTTAACACTCCCTGAGAGTGCATAGGGGAGTGATGCCTTCCAAATTTGATATTTGAGTGGTTTTTTCAGTGGAAAAAGGTTTGTACTCCTTGTCAACTGATTTATCTTCTTCAAAAATAGTCTTTGAGGTGTTTTAAGTGTCCTTGTGATGTCGTTAGAGGGACGACATAGGAAAGATGGTAGTATGATGTTTGTGAAACTTGCGACACTTGTGGTCAAGATGCAACACTTGCGGACAAGATGCGACACTTACAACACTTGTAATGACGACACTTGCGACAATATTGAAGTGAGTAATTTTTATGTGTAACACCATGTGGCGAGGTCCTTACATTGTCAAACATGTTTTGGAGAAGGGAGCTTATGATCTAGTTGATTACGATGGAATCCCTTTGAGTGAACCCAGAAATGGGCTTTACTTAAAGAAGTACTATGCTTAAGTCATTTTTTCATGGGTTCTTGTACTTTTAATATATCATACTCTTGTGTGATTTTTCGTTGTTTGGTTTCGACCTTCAGCTGTTTACCTTGCGTTGTGCTTGGTTTCCAGATGTCGGTGTCTTCGCTACCCTACATTGGCTTCACTAATGGCGCTAGTCGTAGTACTCAAAACTTAGTGTCTTTTGCTTGAGAAATCTATACACCTACGGATGAATTGATTAGTATACATGGTGTTTGCCTTAGTCATGCAACTAACAATATTAGGGAATACATTGCAGTCATCGAATTATTGACCAATGTTGTTTCACTCAGAATCCTTGATCTTGTTGTACAACTCGATTCGCAGTTAGTAGTCCTACAGTTGAGTAATGATTAATCCATTCGAAGTCCTACATTATTAAGGGTATATTTACGAATTATCCTCTTGGAACGTCATTTTGATTACATTGAATATCAACACATTCCTAGATGTCTAAATACATTAACAGATGCTTTAGCCAATTATGTGTTAGACAGACATTTGAGAAATTTATAAAATCCAATCACACTTTGTATATACAACAAGTAAGTCGGTAGAAGCCCCATATATATATATAACGATAAAAGTTTTACAAAAAAGTGTTTGTCCAAAGACCAAAATATCAAAATGTGAAGCACATGGATTCATATACAAATAGAGCATCAAGGATGATGCTCGCTATAACATGCGAATTCTCGTGTTAATTTACAAAGTAGTCGACCAATGGAAGTAGACACGCCCACTGTATGATGTTGATAATGCCTCGGGATATCTTCTATGGAGGCATCCAGGATGTTCATCATAATCCCTTCTAGGTTCTGCTCTAAGATCTCATAGTCAGCAAAAACTACTCCTGCTACATCAGCTCTCTCCCCTGGCCTCTGGATGGGGGTTGAACCTGGAGGTCGGTAAGGTCTCATGTCTGCACCATCAAAAGAGAATTTGATCAATCATCGGATAAATAAAACATAAAAACATGTCATATTAAAAACCACAAAAAAATTATAAAAACAAAATGTACTTCTTACCTATGTCCCTCCATTGGGAACCCTCAGGAAGAACCAAGTCTAGATCACCTTGAAAGTCTACATAGACATAGGCATAGTCATCTACCATAAGCATCTGGGTCCTCAACCAGTCAAAGAAAAAATCATTATACTTGATGATAGGACCATTCACATGTTGTGCCACGAGGTCGACCCACCTCTTGATTATTGGATCCTGTGGGGAAGGTATACCCCACTCTACCTATAAGCTTAAAGATGGGACCCTCTCCAGGAAGAAGGACACCAAAATTGAACTGTACCCAAATTGTTTCAGGTCACCATTCCTGCACTTGGTTAATTGTTTTTGCATGCTTATGAGAACCCCTTCACACCAGTTGAAAACTCGGGGCTCCATACATTCCAACACATACTAGAAGTAGATATGAAGATCCATATGGGGAGCTGCGCTCCCTACCATGTGTGTGATAGTGTAGAGGACAGTCCGTAGGGGAAAGTCACAGACATCTCTGATAGCAAATTTTCCGCTATGTTTCTAAGTACCGGGTATGAAATGTTCACTAATACAGTGACTCATGGGATCGCCACCTCCCCTGCTACCTGTTAGTGTAACTCGGGACCCACGGTGAGACAAGTCAGTCAAGAAATAGATATCCTCGATATCTATAGTCAAAATGTGAGCACCCACTCATAATGCCTGTTGGTTGACATCCAACATGTGAACTAAGTATTCTAGTAACCTCAACTGGGCCCTCATGCCCTGGATTTTGAAATTTTTTAACAATCCACACTACCGAAGGGAATTTACCATTACCGAGTCATTCCTGACAATGTAGTCTTCCTCCTCATGCTCTCTCTCTCGCCATTCCAACATTTTTTACCGTGAAAACCTGCAATGGAACATAAAAGAGGGATTAGCATCTTCATCTCTTTCATGGAAACTTTTTATTTAAAATACATCTCAAAACATTTTCTGATTTGCGCACGTCGCAGGCCTGGACGCATTTACAGTGTGAAGTCATTGCAGGCCAGCATAATGTTTCTCAAGGAACTGATAGAGTTCTCTTTAAGTGTTTTTTAGACTCTCTAAATATAAAAAAACCATTGAGTTTTCTCTCTTTGGACTCGTTAAATAAACATCGAAAGACCCATATGGGACCGAACCACTCTTTCTTAGGGTTCGTTAAATATACTTCGAGGGACTCATCAGAAGGATGATCTTACATCAACAAGCATATGTTATCGTCCTCAAGCTTGCATTAAAATAAATAGGTACTCACTAGAAATGGTGGGGGGAAATTTGGGAAAGAAATGTGTCTTTGTATCCGTGTTAGTGGCAATAATAGTCACTCTTGAACGTGACACCCCCTTTCATCATTGTATTCGGGTTGGGAAATCCATTCGTCTCTCGTTTGACCATCCGCATGTCCATATGTTGGGTCCTCCTTGAGTCAATGCTTTCAATACCATTGTTGTTTCATTCATATGTTCAAGAGAAGTCCAACCCTATAAGCCTCCTATCAATTCGACCATCTGCAGTTATAAATTTTCTACCATGCCGACCTTCTGTGTGTCAGTTTCGAATCATTTCATATTCTGATCTATCTCAAATATGTTACTTATTTCATTTCATTTATGGGGGATACATCAAGGACCTCCTGTGATGAATCTTTTCCTGTCGAATTCAACTAATTATCCAGGAACAAGACTTAGAAATCATTCAATGCCTTAGAACCAGCATGCCTTAATGGTAGGTTTCTTTGCTTTCAACAGTGGGTTCACATCATTAGCCCATAATTGAAAGATTCCCCCAGGTGTTCGACTTCAACTCCTTTATTCACACTCATCGGATTGTGCTAGGGTACCTTGGGAGTCATTGACATCAATGGTGATTTCCCTCACACTTGTTAATGGTTCTAATCATTGGACAATAATCAAGTGGTTTCTACCATGTTCGAATTTAGCACCTATAATCGCATGGTTAGATTCGTACTTAGGGACAATGGAAATGAAGACCCTGGTTCATACCATTCTGGTCCAGGCTGTGATGAAGTATTCATGATTTGTATTGACACATAGATCCACTTTGTATGTCTTATGGCTATGTTCGAATTTAAGTCATTTTACTGCATAGATCCCCAGTGTATATTATGGGTGGCTATGTCGATTCATAAAGACATGGATCCATAATGTATATTAAGTGGCCATGACTCATTTGACATTTTTTAATCTAAGTATGGGAATTCCTACCTCAGACAATGGTATATTATTATGATGATGCTTGAATTTGTGCAGGCTCCCAACCGGTGCGCTCTTTGTTTTTGATACACACATTCTACAAAGTATTTCAGCTATCACGAGTTCCAGCCTCATACTTTGGGGGGAATTTTGTTACACATTATTTTGGTCATCTTGGTAATCCACTGAAAACATGTGTTCATGTTCCCAGAAAGAGCCTCTCTTCAGGAAGAAGTGATTGATTTTCTCTTCTAAAAATCCTATTAAAGAGGGTCGTCGCAAGCTGCACTATATGTAGGGTGCGACGATGTCTGATCATCACCCTCTGCCATAAATATGAGATGCAACAAATCCACATGCTTCTTCACAGCTAGGGTGTGATGATGTCAAGAGACCAAGAAAAGGTTAAGCTTCATGAAAGTTCTATAAGGGGATCTTCTAGAAGGTGAGGTGGCATCCATATGGTTGGGATATTACTTGCTTCTCTGATTTGGTGGGATCATCCTAATATCTTTAAACCATCTCTCTCTCCCTTATATAAAGAGAGATTTATCATGAAAAGGATAAGGTTGATTCAAGCAGGATTAATATTAAATAGGCTAAGAATTGGATGAGGAATTCTACTTTAGTTCATACTTGAGGACTTCATTTCAATTTATCAAGTCATTGTGGATCTTCTTCATTCAAGGTCGGAGCAAGTGTGTGTATTGGAGAAAAGGGTCATCGGAAGGGGACCTTGCAACATCAAGGATTTGGTTGTAATCTCCACTTTCACTTTAATATAATACAGTGATATGTTTCTTTCCCCTAAAACTTGCTTTGTTTTATTGTATGATTCCTTGATCACATGCATAAGTTCTCTTTGAGTATATTATATTGCTTTCACTTTGGTTGGCTTGTGTTCCCTTGCAGATTCAATATCACAGGAGCACTGGAGTGTAGCTAGGATGACGACAAGAGGAAGCGATATTTAAATGGTATGTTGCTCATCTCTTGCTAGATAATAAAATCAACAATTAGAGCTTAGGGAAAGCATCATATTTCGTTCTGTTTTGTTCTAGATCTAGGTGGATATAGGGAGATTTGTTTATGTCCGCATTTATCGATAAGTCCCATAACATAATTGGCGACCATACTGGGGATACAACCTCCTTTTGATTTTTTGCTTCCCATTATCCTTTAGCCTACCGTTTTCTGATCAATTTCATTCTCTAAGTCTGTGGGTGATCCATTTAGACTCCCTGGGTTTAGAATTTCTTTTAGATTTTTTTCCTTTCTTCCAATTTTGTTTCCATTCTGGTCGCCACATCTCCCCAGCTCCACATGTAAGATTTAAATCCCCAGCCAAAATAAGATTTCTTCAATCAAGAATTCCACTAGCCGCCAACTTTTCCCAAAAAGATTTCCTCTCCAAGCAAGGGCCATATACATTAAGTAATGAAACTAGTTGATTTAGATCCAAGCACATTCCTGTAAGAAGAATGCCACCACAACATAAATAAGGGACAATGTAAAAAATGTTCGGATCCCAAGAGACAAGTAGCCCTCCCAAAGTCCCGACAACACTGACAACACAAGTAAGACAAGTAGGACACAGAGTAAGCATAAGCGCACGAGCTTTGTGTTCCTCAACCATATTTTCTTGCAGGAAAATGATATGAGGTCTAGTCCTCATAAGAAATCTTCGGAGAGAGACATATTTCAAGGTCCCCCCCCACCCCTCCAATGTTCAGGGAGAGCAAGATCATGTATTCACTCTTGCTAGGGATTTCATGCCTCTAATTGCCCCTAATTCATTGATAACCGAAAAGTGTGGCCCCTCTAAAATGTGTTTGAGAGCCTCCTTCTTCTTCCTCGCACTTCTAGACTTAATGGGGGAGGTTTCAAACCTAGACCCTTTGACCAGGAGTAATCATTTACTGTGTCCCCCACTAAGGATCTGGAGGACCCCACTCCTCCATCAGGGTTAGGTCTAAGGTATATTGATCTCCCCCTATAAGTAGGAAGAATTATAGGAATCTACACCTCTCAGATAGATGGGACAAGTGACTCAAGAAAAATCCCTAATTCACTATCCCCCAACTTAGATTCCCGACAACCCGACAGTAAGTTGTCCTCTATATCAAATGACGGTCTAGTGGATTCCCTTCCTGGAGGTTCTGAGGGTTCACGGTCACTCCTCATAAGTAAGTCACCAGAATGTGATCCATCCACGGGATAGTTTCACTCCAAAGAACTGTTAAGTGGCTCCTCTTGAGCCAGAACAATCCCCACACACCCTGAGGTAGGAATAACAATAGGGTTTTTAACTAAAGCTTCTACTGAATTCAAAACCGGACAAGGGAGGGCAGGTGATGCCAACTTACCAGTTCGAAAGTTAAAGAAACTAGACTCATCCAAAAACATTCTTTCCTAAACAGTTAATTGTTGAAAAAGAGTGGGACAAACAGTTTTTAACTTACTCATAATGGTCTCAACTGTCTCCAGCAGAGGCGAGTCCTTAAAGTCGAAGCCGCGCGGACTGAATCTAGTCGACCCAATCTCTGGTGAATCAACCCGAGTCGATCTATCCAACAGAGTACCCTCTGAAACCTCCTCATCCTGTATGCCCAAACAATCCCACCACAAATGACCCATCTTCCGACACTTAGATCATCTAAAAGGGATGCCTAAGTAATATCGAGGCTGGGAAATATGATGACCACGCCAAAAAATCTCCAAAGTTTCTAATAAACTAGAGTGTATGTCTATTTCCACGAGAACTCTGCAGATTATTTTATCATTAGATTTTAGAGCTCCAAGGTCGTCACTTATAAACTTCCCGAGGTTATTCCCTATAGCTTCCAATGCCTTTGCATGCCAAAAATGCAGCGGCAATCCCGACAACACCACCAAGAAGTGACAGAACCTGAAGTAATGTCGTGCAGGGTTGAAACTCACCCACCACATTTTAACCATCAAACTACCTCCATCGTAGGTCCAGGCTCTGCCCAAAATCAACTATGTGTCTTCTAACCTCTTAAACTAGAACCCAAACCACCCTTTCGTTAGGTAAAAGACAATCGGGTTATAACCCAGCAATGGCTTCCAAAATATCGTTACCCAATCTTCAAGAGACATTTTACACCTGTTCTTGTAGGAGAACCTCCCTACCAGTCTAAATAGTGTGAGGCTCACCGTGTCCTCCAACCCAACATCCTCACCTAGCATTTGTTTGCGCTTGGTGCGGTTTGGTACCAAATGTTTTTACTGATGGGAGCCCAGTCACTTCTTAACTCCTGTAAAACTATCTCTAGCAGCTACCGCCATCACTCCTCCCTTACCTCTCGACTTCACACCTGCATCCTCTCGAGGACTCACAAAGCCTTTCACTCCATTATTCAGAGGAGCACAAGTAGCCAGACCTCGAACATTCTTAGGCGGTGCAAATCCAGAATAACAATGGACAGCATCTGCAGTTGAAAACAATAGTTGTGCTTTAACCACTTCCCTAAGTGCACTAAAGTCTCCATTAAACCCTGCTAGGTCTGTCGTAGTGAAGAGACCCGCTTGTCTCCAGATGGCCTCATCCGCTTCTCCCATGAGATTATTGACTTCATTGTCCATTGAGATCCCCTCTAGTGGAATATGAGTCATACTCCCTGGCCCATCACCGAATGACAAAAGCCCTTATCAAACTTCCATATAACCATTAGCTTTCATAGATATTTTAATAAAATCTAGATATTAATTTTAATTCTAAACATGTATTTTTTTTTTAAATAATTTTAATTATTCAAATTAAAATGAATAAAATTTTTATAATACTTTTATTTATTAATAACTTCATTATTATAAAATTTATCTTAATTTTATAAGAATATAAAATTTAATATAATTGTGTTTTTTTTAATATTTTCATAATTGAATTTTAAAATTTTTAACTAATTTTTTTAAGTTTATGGTAAATACACTCTGAGTAAAAATCAAAATTTATTTTGAATATATATATATATATATATATAATTTAAATTTCAAATAAAATTAACAAAACTTGAAAATAAGAATAGTTAATTTTAAGTTTAAAAAAAACTTTACTGTGTACATTTGATTATGACTTTTTATTGATGTCTAATAAACTTTCTCATCTATATAAACTTGGTTGTATTTTTTGGGTTATATCTAATAAACTTTGAATGCGATAAAAAAATTGTATTTATTATTATTCTATTTTGCATGTTTGTATTAGTAATATATTAATTGAATTTAAAAGGTGTGATATATTAAATTATAGTGATAGGTGTTTTTTATTTTGAAAATATGAGGGAGGGTGTAAGATTGGATGGTGGGATACACCCAATAATGGTTTTTGTTTAATCTTTATCCTTTAATAAATTAGTTATTCAACTATTAATTAGTGAGGAGAGATATTGTTGATGGATGGTGGTCCCTATCAACTATCTAACATTATCTAAAAACATTATTTCCAAATATTAAATTATTAATGTTAAATATTAATATTGTGCAATTTAATTACATAAAATTATTAAAGAATGTTAAATCCATTTTTTTAAATGTATGACCGATATAAACTCCGTTCTCTTTTATGAGGTGATATCTAATAAACTTGGAATGGGATAATAACAGTGTTTATTATAATTATATTGTGTTTCTTTATGTCCCCCACTAAGGATCTAGAGGACCCTCCATCAGGGTCAGGTCTAAGGTATATTGATCTGCCCCTGTAAGTAGGAAGGATTATAGGACTCTGCACCGGATTATAGGACTCTGCACCTCTCTAATAGATGGGATAAGTGACTCAAGAATAGTCCCTAATTCACTATCCCCCAACTTAGATTCCCAACAACCCAGTAGTAAGTTGTCCTCTGTATCAAATGACGATCTAGTGGATTCCCTTCTCAGAGGTTCTGAGGGTTCACAGTCACTCCTCACAAGTAAGACACCAGAATGT
The DNA here is from genome assembly GCA_000966675.3 of Picea glauca. Lineage (NCBI taxonomy): Eukaryota > Viridiplantae > Streptophyta > Pinopsida > Pinales > Pinaceae > Picea > Picea glauca. Next base: position 680,855 of record JZKD02S1674999.1, read on the forward strand.
GATCCATCCACGAGATAATTGCACTCCAAAGAACTGTTAAGTGGCTCCTCCCGGGCTAGACCAATCCCCACAGACCCCGAGGTGGGAATAACAATAGGGTTGTTAACTAAAGATTCTACCGACTTCTCAACTGGACAAGGGAGGGTAGGTGAGGCCGACTTACTAGTTTGAAAGTTAAAGAAACTAGACTCATCCAAAAATGTTCTTTCCCAGACAGTTAATGATTGAAAAAGAGTGGGACAAACAGTGTTTAACTTACTCATAATGGTCTCAGTTGTCTCCGGCAGAGGCGATTCCTTAAAATCGAAGCCATGAGGACTGAATCTAGTCGACTCAATCTCTAGCGAATCAACCCAAGTCGATCTATCCAGTAGAGTACCCTCTGAAACCTCCTCATCTTGTATGCCCAAACAATCCCGCCACAAATGACCCATCTTCTGACACTTAGAGAATCTAAAATGGATGCCTAAGTAATACAGGGGCTGGGAAATATGGTGACCACTCCAACTAATCTCCAAAGTTTCTAATAAACCAGAGTGTATGTCTATTTCCACGAGGATTCTGCAGATTCTTTTATCATTAGCTTTTAGAGCTCCAAGGTCGACACTTATAAACTTCCATAGGTTATTCCCTATAGCTTCCAATGCCTTTGCATGCCAAAAATGCAGCGGCAATCCTGACAACAACACCTAGAAGTGACAGAACCTGAAGTAATCCTGTGCAGGGTCGAAACTCACCCGCCACCTTTTAACCATCAAACTACCTCTGTCGTAGGTCCAGGCTCTGCCCAAAATCAACTCTGTGTCTTCTAACCTCTTAAACTGGAACCCAAACCACCCTTTCATTAGGTAAAATACTACCAGGTTATAACCCAACAATGGCTTCCAAAAAATCGTTACCCAATCTTCAAGAGACATTTTACACCTGTTCTTGTAGGATAACCTCCCTACCAGTGTAAATAGCGTGAGGCTCACCGTGTCCTCCAACCCAACGTCCTCACCTAGCATCAATTTGCGCTTGGTGCGGTTTGGTACCCAATGTTTTTACTGACGGGATCCTAGTCACTTCTTAACTCCTGTAAAACTATCTCTAGCAGCTACCCCCATCACTCCTCCCTTACCTCTCGACTTCACACCTACATCCTCTCGGGGAATCCCAAATCCTTTCACTCCATTATTCAGAGGAGCGCAAGTAGCCAAACCTCGAACCTTCTCAAGCGGTGCAAATCCAGAATAACAATGGTGAGCATCCGAAGTTGACGACGATAGTTGTGCCTTAACCGCTTCCCTAAGTGCACTAAAGTCTCCATTAAACCCTGCGAGGTCTCTCGTAGTGAAGAGACCCACTTGTCTCTAGATGGCCTCATCCACTTCTCCCATGAGGGCATTGACTTCATCCTCCATCGGGGTCCTTATCAACTATCTAACATTATCTAAAAACATTATTTCCAAATATTAAATTATTAATGTTAAATATTAATATTGTACAATTTAATTACATAAAATTATTAAAGAATGTTAAATCCATTTTTTTTTAAATGTATGATCGATATAAACTCTGTTCTCTTTTATGAGGTGATATCTAATAAACTTGGAATGGGATAATAACAGTGTTTATTATTATTATATTTTGTATCTTTGTGTTTATTATTATTTGTTTTTCCGAAAATGTTTAGGTGTGCGAGTTGGTGGACTCACGGGTTCACATTTATAGTCATGCTTTTGTATCTTCATTCCATACTTAGCCACTTTTTGGATTGCGGGTTCCCGGTCTAGCGAGCTCAAAATTAAGCTTCTATTGTTCCGTGTCCTCCAAACAACACCTGGAGTTCTGCGATATACAAATTGACAAGCGAGTTCATTGCGCTTATATTATAAATTTTGAATAAATCCTAAGAAATAATTTAGTTATAAAAATAAAAAAGGTTATTTTATATTATTAAGGGTTGATCATGTTAAAATGAAATGTTCATGATACCATTAACTTTAATTATGGTAATTCTTACTTTATTTTCTTAAAATTTAACTTATGAATTACTATCTCGTGCTTCAATATAACCATTTGCTTACATATTTTAATAAACTTTAACGAAATTTATACTTTATGGTCTCAAACTTCCATATAATCATTAGCTTTCATAGATATTTTAATAAAATCTAGATATTTATTTTAATTTTAAACATGTATTTTTTTTAAATAATTTTAATTATTCAAATCAAAATAATAATTTTTTTATAATGCTTTTATTTATTAATAATTTCATTATTATAAAATTTAATATAATTGTGTTTTTTTTAATATTTTCATAATTGAATTTTAATTTAAATATTGATGACTTTTATTTTCATAATTGAATTTTAGTTTGGATGAACATTTGGAACCCCATATTGCTCAGTTTTGTTTGGCCCAAGTTATAAGCAATAATCAGCGCACACAGAGCTCGTTAGAGCCTCTGTTTATGTTTAGTGTTGGTTACACAGCTCCACGTACATAAACAAATATGTATGTGTCAGTTTTCTATAGAGTAGAAAAGATTACTTTTATTTTATGTACTTCCTCAGATGTACACGTCAAAGTAAAAGTTACAATAATCAATAATTTAGTTTTTTAATTCTTTAGTGCATTGTTGCTTCTGTCCATATCAATTTCGATGGGTTCCCGGGCAGGCTCAAAAATTGTGCTTCTATTGTTCCGTGTCCTCCAAACAACACCCATAGTTCCGCAATATGCAAGTTTACAACCGAACTCCCGCGCTTACGAGCTTATATTATAAATTTTGAAGAAGCCTTAAAAAGTAATTTAGTTATAAAAATAAAGAAATGTTATTTTATATTATTAAGGGTCGATCATGTTAAAATGAAATGTTCATGATACCATTAACTTTAATTATGGTAATTCTTACTTTATTTTCATAAAATTTAACTTATAAATTAGTATCCTAAGCTTCTATATAACCATTGACTTACATATTTTAATAAACTTTAAAGAAATTTAAACTTTATGGTCTCAAACTTCCATTATTATAATTTTTTATAATACTTTTATTTATTAATAATTTCATTATTATAATATTTATCTTAATTTTATAAGAATATAAAATATATAAAATTTAATATAATTGTGTTTTTTTTTAATATTTTCATATAATTTTTTTATTTAAATTTCAAATAAGATTAACAAAATTTGAAAATAAGAATAGTTAATTTTAAGTTTTAAAAAGCTTTACTATGTACTTTTGATTATAACCTTTTATTGATGTCTAATAAACTTTCTCATCTATATAAATTTAGTTGTGTTTTTTTTTTGGATGATATCTAATAAACTTTGAATGGAATAGAAAAATTGTATTTATTATTATTATATTTTTCATGTTTGTATTAGTAATATATTAATTGAATTTAAAATGTGTGATATATTAAATTATAGTGATAAGTGTTTTTTATTTTGAAAATATAAGGGAGGGTGTAAGATTGGATGGTGAGATACACCCAATAGTTGTCTTTGTTTAATCTTTATCGTTTAATAAATTAGTTACTCAACTATTAATCACTCATGAGAGGTATTGTTGACGGATGGTGATATAAACTTCGCTTTTTTTTATGAGGTGATATCTAATAAACTTGGAATGGGATAATACTTGTGTTTATTATTATTATATTTTGTATCTTTGTGTTTATTATTATTCGATTTTCGGAAAATGTCTAGGTGTCGGGTTGGAAGATTCACGGGTTCATATTTATAGTCATGTGAGTTCGACTGATGGATTCTTCATTCCATACTTAGCCACTTTTTGGATCGCGGGTTCCCAAGCTGACCGACTCAAAATTGCGCTTCAATAAGTAGACCAAAATTATGCTTCAAGAAGTAGACTAAGCCTTACTTGGACCACCAGATAAGGCTTAGTCCTCACCAATTTCACCACACGAAACCTTTCTTGCCCTTTGCATATCAGAAAGAATCAATCATCCACAAGCCTCTCGTGCTTCAGAACCTCCTCAACACACCCCACTTCAACTATCCCAGATAATTAATCTTTGTAAATCACCCCAAACCTAAGGTCTATCTACAGAAGGGTGTGCATCATCATTTTATACCTAAATTCAAACATCTGTAGGGGAAGAATTACACTTGGAAATAGAACCAGTGGAAGTGGGAATAGTGGCAATTCAACTAATCCATTGGACTCTACATGATCTGCATTCGTTGTCTCTAAAGATGAGCATTTGGTCATGTGGGTGCTTCTCCTCTTTCCCTTTCTGGATAATGCACAAGTACCCATGTTATAATTCTTACTCGAACAAGGACCCCTTACATCAACGCTACTAGAGTCAGGGCTAGTGCTAAAACAATGTTGTGCATTGCAAGGAAATGGGCTATTGCTTCCCTGTGATCACATATTCAAAGGCAGTGTAATTTGAGCCAAAGACATAACTTCAAACTGACTATTGCCTTACCCCACCAACGAGAAGATAATATAGGTCTCTGCTAACATCCTTCATAACAGATTCAGGATACAAACTTCCTTGCGTTACACATAAATTGTCCCTAAAAAACAACCAAACTCTCTTAATATTGTATTTGAAGTCACTGACGAGAGAGGCTAGCTCCACAATGAAGTCACTGCCTTTCGTGCTGAGCGAATTGAATTGTAAGGTCCTAATACCTGATCGGGAGGCCCATTGCCCTTTAAATACTTGTGGCTTTGTGTACTGCCACGTTTTTATCCTTTTATCTTTGATTTTTTGGGAGAATGTTTTATTTTCGAAAAAACGAGTGGTGAGTGACTCAACCCTAATCTAGCCCTAATGGACATTAAATTTTAAGAGACGGACTAGCCCTAATCTAGCTCAGAAGGCAAGGTGGATCTGGGTTTCAGAGGGACGGGAGTTACGACGCCATCATTTGGAAAAATGGCAGGTTATCTATATGTCTAATTTTTTACCCAGCAGAGTAGTGCGCTGAAACTGTTGGACAACAAATATCAAGAATCCCTTTTTGTCAATCCCAAGCTTCAGGCTCTACCAGGTTCTGTCAAATTTACAAGCCTACCAACTACGAAACGAGTCTAGCGAAGTGTGGAGGCAGGACATGCTCAGGGGAATTAAAGGTCAATCCTCGGACCTGCAAATGCCAACAGCCTTATCAGGGTAAACTAATGTTCAGAGCTCCCACATTTTCAGATTTAAACAATAGGACGAGATTCGACGGGCTTGTGCAAACTCTTCAGTCGAATCTCTCAGTAGACGTGTATCTGTACTACCTCCATTTTGAGAGTGACTATGAACTCCATTCGTTGGTTCAATTTTTCCCTATAGACAGTCTAATGGGCTCTGAATACTCACAGATTGTGAATACGAGTTCCGCCCTCAGTAATCATATCTATCAGGCTCCTCCAGGATTCAGGCCCTATATTTTTATGGGAGATACATACACTCCACGTAAGAACATGGAAACTACATTGCATACTATTGGTGTTTTTCTATAACCAATTAAAATGATACGATAGCGTCAAGGATCAAAATAACCTGTTTGTGTGGTTGTTTGTAGAAAATTCAAAATTGAGTGAAAGCAGGGGTGCCATCGCCGACATAGCCATTATAGCAGTTGTATGACTCCTGGAATTGTAGGAATAGGATTTTATGCTTTGAAGCAAAAGAAAAGAGTTGATCATGCCATTGAAATGCACAGACCATTTGGTACAGTATAGTCTACATAAGATGATAATTGAGAAGTGTATTTAGGTTCCATTTGTAGAAGATTCGAGATATCATTCAAATGAATTCTGATCCTGCCCGTATGTGAACTATTACAACATCATGGGAAGCGAATAGTCGGGATGGTGGAGGTGATCCTAAACTAAAAGGTGCCAGATGGTTTTCCTTCGCTGAAATAAAGAAGGTTACAAATAATTTCTCAGAGAATAATGCAATCAGGATAGGAATATATGGGAAGGTATAAAAACTAATCCATTTAGCTAACAAAATAGATTAAGACATTTGGAAAATATTGCACTACATAATGCATGGGAAGGCCCATTCACCTTAGACTAAGGCACTGTAAGGAGTGATGTAAAATTGAAGTGCCTGAAGTGATTTTGATTAGTACTAACAGAGGACAGTTGAACTTCAAAGAATTCATATTCTGGAGAGAGTCCTTATCCTCTTCACTAGAACTTGCAGGTGTACAAAGTTTGAAGTGCCTGAAGTGATTTTGATTAGTACTAACAGAGGACAGTTGAACTTCAAAGAATTCATATTCTGGAGAGAGTCCTTATCCTCTTCACTAGAACTTGCAGGTGTACAAAGCAATGCTAAATGGATGTGAAATGGTGGCCATCAAAAGGGATAAACAAGGGTCGATGCAGGGTGGATCTGAATTAAAAAATGAGGTCGAGCTCCTGTCTCGAGTTCACCATAAGAACCTAGTGGGACTTATTGGTTTTTTCTTTGAGCAAGAAGAACAAATGCTTGTTTACGAGTACATTACAAATGGAACACTTGTGGAAAGTCTCTATGGTAATAATATCCGAAGATTTCTGCTCTGGCACCATATATATTACTTCAAACTATTAATATTCCATTGGTTCTGACAAAGAATGAAAAACAGGTAAAAAGGGTATTCGACTTGACTGGGAAAGAAGAGTTTGTCTAGCATTGGGGTCTGCTCTGGGATTGACATATCTGCACGAGCTTGCAGACCCACCCATAATACACAGAGAAATCAAATCGTCCAACATATTGTTGGACGTGAACCTGACTGCCAAGGTAGCAGATTTTGGTCTTTCCAAACTCATTTCTGATGGAGGAGCTGAGGCAGGAGGCAAAGGCTACGTCTCAACTCAATTCAAAGGGACACTGGTAATCATTTTGTACTAATTTTATACTAGTGTTATTGGCATATCTATCTATGGTGGAAAATATTGAGAGTGTATGTGCAGGCCAATTCTCAGGCCGAACATGACAACTTCTCCCCTCTACAATACAAGAAACTTGCATTTCTAATATTTCTAGCAGCGGCGTACAGCCTTGCGGTCAAGGCCACCAAATTATCGGCCGAATGGAGAGTTCAGAGCTGCAAGAGAAAGTAGATCTCACTCGACAATAGCTAGGATAGGAAGGTTCTTGGTTACTCCTTTTTTTTTAATAGCTCAATGGATCATCCACACAAATTATAACTGGATGGAGCAGCCATAGAGTGTGCCAAGGGATCCTGCATTCAAAATACAGCTAGACAGTGCAGCTATAGCTGGTGGACATGGCAATAACAAAAATAATAATATTTATAATTAAAATGTTAAGACAAACATTCAAACTAATGTTAACATTAATCATTTTTGAGCAATTCATAAGAAAATATATATCTATTAATCCAAGGTCTTATTGAGAATAGCGAAGCTGGCAATAAGACTTCGAATCTATTCTCTAATGTAAGATGATGACATATAAGATTTTTTTCATTATATAAAAAATAATGTTTTTAATTCTATAATTCGAACAATAAAGTTGATGCAAAAATTTATAGTCAAAGGACATATTAATATGAAGTCAATAAATTATTGATTTTTATAGTCCCTCTTCGACAGGAACTAATAAAAATGGTATTATGAATCCTAGTATCCTCATCCTTGAAGAGGGCCAAGGGATGTAAAAAATCATCAATCACAAAACTAATCCAACTTTTAACTTGCATATCATTATCATCTCTTCCATTTTGTTTGGGTGTAATCCACTATGGCCACCATTGACGGGCTAATGTCAAGTTCATTACCGTCACTATCACTAATATTACTTCAATCTAGAAAGTAAATATTAAGCTTGATATCTCATATTTGTAATTAACAAACAAAGAATTATGATTAGAACTATCACTAATATTACTTCAATATAGAAAGTAAATATCAAGCTTGATATCTCATGTTTGTAATTAACAAACAAAGAATTATGATTAGAAAACGTTGGAAATATAAAAAGGTATGAAAAAAAGAATACATATAGAAATTTATATTTTAATAATGTGGATAATATTGAAAAAAATGTTATTTTTTCCTCTAGCAATGCCCACTTTCGTAACAATGTTTTCCAACCATCAATATTAAAATCATTCTCCTCTTTAATCCCTTTCACTTAGCAATCACACAATAAATGTGACATGAATCATACATGAGGTTGCATACAGGTGGAGGTTATATCTCTATGTACGGGCGTCTCTCTGTGTGGGTGAGTGAGGCTGCATGCAGGTGAAGGTTGCCTCTCGGCATACAGATTTCTCTCTCCATGAGGTTGTATACAGGGGGAGGTTGTGCATAAAAATAGTGAGGGTAAACCTGTGTGGGAACCCCAGGCTCGTTGGTGACCATCCATTAATTCTCTTTGGTGAATGATGAGGAATTCAGAAACCTCAAAGGCATTAGGTGCCTTATAAAACACGTCATCCAACGCAAGTAATGAGATAGATGATTTATCCAGAAGACTTAGTTCAATGTAACTGGGATTAAATGCGTGGGGTGAAAACTACAATGATATCAAGACCCATGTGGAAACATGGGGAAGTGGGAATACTAAATTAAATAGCCTACATTCCCACTCCCATCACCCAGACATTCACCCAATTTTGGGTTCCTTAACGAGTTCACACACAAAYTCAAAATCAATATACCAAGATTTGATGGAGAATATGATAGAGAGAGAACAAGATGGATAAATAGACTTGAGCGTTACTTTGAGCTGCACCATATGCACAAGGACGAAGAGAAAGCAAATTCTGCATCACTTCACCTAGAAAATTCAACATGCGATTGGTTTTTGTGGTGGCACTCTCAAACCCAATCAAGAGACCCAATCAAGAGACTAGGAGAAATTTAGGAAACATATTTATTTATATCCAGGTCTCCTCCAATATCCCTTTTTAAGGAAATTGAATGTTTGGTTCAAGAATTATTGGATTGTGGGTTTATAACCCAAAGCAAAAGCCCATTTTCAGCTCTGGTCATACTTGTAAGAAAAAAAATATGGGTCCTATAGACTCTGTATCGTTTATCAATAATTAAACAAAATTATTATAAAATACAATTTCTCTGTTCCGTTTGTGGATGATTTATTAAACGAGCTCCATGGTGCTAAGTATTTTTCCAAGATTGATCTAAAATCAGGGTATTACTAAATAAGAATTTGAGAAGAATACATTCCCAAAACTACTTTTTGTACCCATGAAGGACTATATGAATTTTTGTCATGCCTTTTGGACTATCTAATGCTCCTGCTATTTTCCAAGCAGTGATGAACGACTTATTTTGACCATACTTGTGAAGGTTTTTCCTTGTTGTATTTTATGATATAGTTATATACACCAAAAAATGGAGCTTACAACTAAAGCACATAGAGACAATGTTAAATTTGTTAGAAGGAAATCAATTTTATGCAAAAAAAAATTGAAATGCAGTTTTGGAAGAAGGGAGACAGAACTTTTGGACCACGTAGTATCAGCCGAAGGAATCAAGGTAGACCCAAAGAATATCATGGCAATTACGAATTTTCCTAGCCCCAAAACGATCACATCATTACGGGGATTCTTAGGTCTTACAAGGTATTATAGAATATTTGTCAAAAATTATGGAAAAATCGTGGCCATGTTAACAAATTTATTGAAAAAATATGCCTTTGGATGGGATGATGATGTTGAGGCTTGTTTTAAAAGTTGAAAAATTTAATGAATTCCACTCTTGTCTTAGCTGCCCCAAACTTCACAAGACCATTTACCCTTGAATGTGATGCTTCAAGAACAAGAATATGGGTTGTGTTGATGTAGGATAACCACCCCATTGTTTTTGAAAGACGAAAATTAAAACCAAAGGAGCAGACTAAAACTGCATATGACAAGGAGATGTTGGCAATCATTCATGCCTTGGTAAAAATGAAGCAATAGATGTTGGGAGCCAAATTCCTGGTCAAAAAAGACCACAACAGTTTGAAATATTTCCTCAACCAGAATAGAATATCATCATAACAACAAAAATGGGTAAGAAAAATTCAAGTTTTCGACTTTGAAATTTTGTACAAGAAGGGCAAAGAAAATCTAGTTTTGATAACTTATCTAGAAAAGATGGGGGAGATGCTACATTATATGTTATTTCAGGAGTAATTCCAAAATGGATCTAAGATGTTCAAATCGAGTATGTGAAAAGTCCAGAGATAAGGAAGATAATCGAGGATGTAGTAGGAAACAATGCAACAATCTCAAAATTTACCTAGGAGAATGACATACTTTGGTACAAAGGAAGAATATATTTACCCAAATATTCCAAATTAAAAAATCAAATATTGAAGGAGAATCATGATTCTCTAACTACATGCCATGTGGGGTTTTTCAAAACATACTACAATATATGAAAATCCTTCTTTTGGAAAGGAATGAATACTGATGTCCAAAAGTATGTGGTTGAGTGTGACACTTTTCAATGCCAGAATTTTGAAGCAGTCGCTCCTCCAGGTCTCCTTCAACCCCTTCATATTCCAGATCAGAAATGGACATAAGTATCTATGGATTTTATCATAGGTCTTCCCACCTCGTATGGGAAAGATAGCATATTTGTAGTCGTAGACCGATTAACCAAATATGCTCATTTCATCAGCATATCATTTAAAGCTAAATCCAGTCAAATAGATGATACTTATGGGTGGAATCATGAAGGTGGGTTACACTTTCATGACAATCGGGTCTCCAACATTCCGAAAATCATTTTTTCGGCCAAACTTATTTCTTTTTTTGGTCGAAAGTACTACTTTTCGGCCAAAAACTCTTTCGATCGAACCTTTGAACGTCAAATCGAATGGCACCCTGATGATGCCCTCAATTTTCATGTACATTTTTAGCCAGACGAATATTTTTTCATCTGGTAATGCTTTTTCAGCCAAAAGATATTCGGGCCGAAAAAATGTTTCGGCCGAACAAATGTTAATATATTTCCTGCACATCGCACCTGTCATAGTTTTTGAGAGTTCAAAGAGCGTTTGTTGTTGTTGTGCTAAGAGTTTGTTTTGTTGAGAACTTGTTGTGCTAAGAGGGGTGTTTGTTGTTGTTGTGCCGAGAGGTTGTTGTGCTGGGGGCGTTTGTTGTGAGCGGACAGGCGGTGGAAATTGGAGCAACGACGGTGTTGTAGACGTTGGAGNGCCGAACAACTGTTAATATATTTCCTGCACATCGCACCTGTCATAGTTTTTGAGAGTTCGAAGAGCGTTTGTTGTTGTTGTGCTAAGAGTTTGTTTTGTTGAGAGCTTGTTGTGCTAAGAGGGGTGTTTGTTGTTGTTGTGCCGAGAGGTTGTTGTGCTGGGGGCGTTTGCTGTGAGCGGACAGGAGGTGGAAATTGGAGCAACGACGGTGTTGTAGACGTTGGAGCAGTGGGCGTCAATAAGGTATGTTTAGATTAGATTTAATTACTATAATAGAATTATAATTTATAATAGAATTATAATTTAAATTTTTAAGTTAGGAATTAAGTTTGTTCTTTTATATTGTTGACAAGGCCATATTTGGCCCTATTCATGTACAGTTACATGCCCGAATTCGGGCCTATACATGTACATGGACAAGGCCGAATTATCACTAGCTTAATATGGATACTAGTTGTTTCCATAATTATTACATCATATCTAAGACAACAATATGTAGTATATACCTCGTGATTACACTCATTACTTCTTATTATGGTTCTACTTATATTGAGATATATAAGCATAGAGTCATATTTAATAGTGAACCTAGCTTACATAGACACTACATGCTTGATCTATTACATATCACACCTTATAGAACACGTTACCTTGTAATATGGCCCTGTCCATGTACAGGTCATGGACGAATTTTTGCTTGTACCTGTACATGGACGGGGCCGAATATGACCCTGTCAATTTACAATATACCTTGACAAAATTAGGAAAGAAAGTAGTCATACATTTGGATTTATAGATTTATAAAGTAGTACAACGGTGACAAAATTATGTCCATACATTTGGATTTAGAAAGTAGTGATTGTGTAATACCATTTTTATGTTTTCCTTAATTATGTATTTTTAAATATTAAGTTGTTATTATTGGACTACATCTATTTTTTATGATACATTTTCAAAATCACTCTTACTTGTCTTGTGTACTAATATTTAGTCATTTGTTGTCAAGTATAAAATGTTTTGATGTGATTTGTCTTTTTAAGTAGTTTTAGGAAGTTCTTGGATGAGAATCAAATCAACTCCTAGTTTAGTGTGTGTTTATATATTTAACTTTAAAGAAAGCCATCATTACAATTGCATTGATATATAGAACAATAAATATAGTTTTGTTGTGACAACATTGTTCTCTTATTTTTTGATACAAGCAACTTCTACAATAATGTTTTTATTTTTTAAATTAACATCTAAAATTGGATTTGCATGCATAGAGTTATACAATGGTTGTTACATTCATGGAACCATTTTGTAT
>JZKD02S1674999.1:693335-703830 GCA_000966675.3 Picea glauca
ACCTCTGGACAAGAGAATATTTCTGGTAATTTTCTTTGATTTTGTTTATTTTTGTTGTATTTTTTTGTATTTAAATTTATGTGAGGTTAAATATTGAAGTTACTTTCAAATGTGTACGTAGACAGTCAATTTAGAGCAAGGGTCGACAATGAGAGTGGCTATCATGAAGATTCAAATGTCGGTGCAAAGGGTGAAGGTGGATTTAGAAGGCCGTGTTATCAAGAAACAAAAGATTACACATCTACGTCCACCTATCCTTTAAATGTTGATGATGAACTTCCCTGGGAAGAGAATACTAAAGCAATAATGCTTGAGTGATGCTCAGGTGTTAAAAAGAGGTTGGAAAATGATTTGGTGGTCTTGGAACTCCCTTAGGAGAGCAAACAAAGTTTGAAAATTATTTTGCATTCAATGGAAAACTTTATGGATGCATATCAGAAGATGGGGTCAACCACTGACAGTTTTGTCGATCTAATGAGGCAGCAAACGTCAAAGGTGATGGGTCTAGATAAATGGGAGACGGTAAAAAATAGAGTTTCAAAAGAAGACGTCATTTCCATGTTTAATTTCAAAAAGGGCCTAAAGCGGAAGATGTTGAAGGTGCAATACTTTAAGCACCCTGACTTTGTAGGACATTTGTATAACAAATTTTTGGAGGCATATGGAAAATTTTCATGGAACGATGAGGTTCCACACTATTTTGCAAGACATTTTTTTGCAGAGTTTTTCTTCCACATGCACCCCAATTATACTAGTTTATCGTCCAAATATTATGGGACTGGTAAAGGATGTACATATGATCGCAAAGAGGCATATCGAAGTGAGGCATTATCGAGGCCTCCACAACCTTTAGTACCTCGCCCAATAGGAGGATTTTTTTCACTTTCAGAGTTCCATGTTGCATCAGAAGTTGGAAAAGAGGCGATGACTGCAATCAGAGAAAATTTGGAAGATATTTTTTATGGTGTTGATGTTGGCATGAAGCGTCAGAGAGCGGAAGCCAATTCTTGGGCCACAATTGTTGATAAAACAGATGCGAAGTTAGATACAATGTCAACAGAAGATGTTTTGGAGTATACAAAATTTTGCAAGGATGGTTGGAAGAAGGTCATTCAGAGTGATGACCTGAATCGCAGATTGGTATGTATTCTATTTAAGACATTTTTTACGCATTTTATGATAGTTTACTTCTAGTTTTAGATTTAGATATCATTGTCTCTATAGAAATAATCAAGTTCTTCTTGCCATTAATTGCAGTTTGGAGATATGTTAAATGAATCTTTAGTCTGTAGGGGACTTGATTCGACAGGTTTAAATTTGGATGGGTTGAATCAGGTATGTATTCTCTAATAGTTGTTCAATCTCCACTTTTTGGAATAAGAGATCAATAACATTTATAATTTTGTATAATTGTGAAAACATTGAATCCTAGATTTAGTTCTTAGTTGTGTTGTTCACAGATCCCTATTCCATCTCCTACTACTTGGGCAGGCTTGTCTCAAATCTCGTTGGGAGAGTTTGAAGAGGGTGAGAGTTCACACGTATCATTTAATGTCTTAAAATCATTTAAATTTAATGTTTTATAATCATTTAAATGTAATTTTTCAAATTTTCAAATTTGAAATGTGTTATATAGGCTAATGTGGAGAAGAGAGTACCAGACTTGTCTCAATTCTCATTGGNAAGGGTCAACAATGAGAGTGGCTGTCACGAAGATTCAAATTTTGGTGCAGAGGGTGAAGGTGGATTTAGGAGGCTGCATTATCAAGAAACATAATATTACACGCTTACGTCCACCTATCCTTCAGATGTTGGTGATGAACTTCTCTGGGAAGAGAATATTAAAGCAACGATGCTTGAGTGATGCTCAGGTGTTAAAAGGAGGTTGGAAAATGATTTGGTGGTCTTGGAACTCCCTCAGGAGAGCAAACAAAGTTTGCAAATTGTTTTTCATTCATTGGAAAACTTTATGGATACATATAAGAAGATGGGGCCAACCACTGACAGTTTTGTTGATCTAATGAGGTGACGAAAGCAGAGGTGATGGGTCCAGATAAATGAGAAATAGTAAAAATAGAGTTTCAAAAGAAGATGCCATTTTCATATTCAATTTCAAAGAGGGCCCAAAGCGGAATATGTTGAAGATGCAATATTTTAAGCACCCTGACTTTGCAGGACATTTGTATAACATATTTTTGGCGGTATATGAGAAATTTTCATGGAACAATGAGGTTCAACACTATTTTGAAAGACATTTTTTTGCAGAGTTTTTCTTAAACATGCACCCCGATTATATTAGTATACCATCAAAATATTATGGGATTGGTAAATGACGTACATATGATCACAAATGGGCATATCAAAGTGCGACATTTTCGAGGCCTCCACAACCTTTAGTACCTCACTCAACATGGACATTTGCTTCAATTTCAGAGTTCTAGGCTATATCAAAGTTGACAAACAGGCTAGGACTACAATCAGGAAAAATTTGAAAGCTATTTTTTATGGTGTTGATGTTGGCATGAAGCGTCAACAAGCGGAAGCCAATTCTTGGGCCACATTTGTTGATAAAACAGATGCGAAGTTAGATACAATGTCAGCAGAAGATGTTTTGGAGTATGGAAAATTTTACAAGGATGGTTGGAAGAAGGTCATTCAGAGTGATGAACCGAACCATAGATTGGTATGTGTTCTATTTAAAAAACAATTGATGCATTTTATGATAGTCTACTTCTAGTTATAGATTTAGATATCATTGTCTCTATAGAAATAATCGAGTTCTTCTTGCCATTAATTGCAGTTTGGAGATATGTTAAATGAATCTCTATTCGGTAGGGGACTTGATTCGACAGGTTTAAATTTGGATGGGTTGAATTATGTATGTGTTCTCTAATAGCTGTTCAATCTCCACTCTTTTGAATAAGAGATCAATAACATTTATAATTTTGTATAATTGTGAACACATTGAATCCTAGATTTAGTTCTTAGTTGTGTTGTTCACAAATCCCTATTCCATCTCCTACTACTTGGGCAAACTTGTCTGAATTCTCATTGGGAGAGTTTGAAGAGGGTGGGAGTTCAAAGGTATTATTTAATGTCTTAAAATCTTTTAAATTTAATGTGTTATAATCATTTAAATGTAATTTTTCAAATTTTCAAATTTGAAATGTGTTATATAAGCTAATGTGGAGAAGAGAATACCAGGCTTGTCTCAATTCTCATTGGGAGAGTTTGAAGAGGGTGAGAGTTCACAGATATCATTTGATGTCTTAAAATCATTTAAATTTAATGTGTTATAATCATTTAAATGTAATTTTTCAAATTTTCAAATTTGAAATGTGTTATATAGGCTAATGTGGAGAAGAGAGTACCAGACTTGTCTCAATTCTCATTGGGAGAGTTTGAAGAGGGTGGGAGTTCATATGTATCATTTAATGTCTTAAAATCATTTAAATTTAATGTGTTATAATAATTTAAATATAATTTTTCAAATTTTTAAATTTAATGTGTTATAATAATTTAAATATAATTTTTCAAATTTTCAAATTTGAAATGTGTTATATAGGCTAAGGTGGAGAAGGGAGTACATGAGAGTGTGTTTGGAAGGGAGATTGAGATTGAGGAAGCACCCAGATTAGGGAAGGATGTGTCCATTCAGGATGATTCATAAATGTATGTTCTTGACTTTTATCAAATTTTTAGTTTAGCCTTTCCTATTCAACGCGTTGATCAATTATTTTGAAATATATAGAACCCCTAGATAAGTTTATCGTTGTCTTAAATGGTATACATTCAAACTTATTTAAGGTTAAAGATAATGATGAAGACCTAATTTTGAACTTGAACATGTTTGAATGTTTGAGAACAGACTCTATCCCACATCAGAAAAGAGAAAGTTTCTAAATTTTCTTCCATTGCATTCTTTGCTTTCTTGTAAAAGAAAGACGTAGTGTGGACAAATTTGTGTTTTCTATATACAACGAAGTGAATTCCTTCTTTCCAGGGTATTGTCAAACTCTTAACAAAACTGATTACTAATAAAAAAAACCAACATTCAATTAGATTTAAAAATAAGCTCACATATATTGTATATGTGAGCTCGCTCACATAATTTCAAAGAGCATTTCATTATATTTAATATGAATACATCCCATTTAAATGGTTTTTGAAGAATGAATTAATATACATGTGTAGATTTGTGTTTTCTTCATGTACATCCAAGATTATATGAGAACATCTATTCCACCGAAGAAAGAGGAGATCAATATTTTCCGGAAGAATAGTTTTTAAAATTATGATTTGTGAATTTTTTTAGATAATAAGTAGTTTTTTGGAAGAATGACTTAATATGGGTATTTATGAGTCCTTTAGTTTGAAAGGGCATTATGTAATTTGATTATATGACCACTGCAGAAGAAGAAGAGAGAAGTATTTAACTGTTGAGGAGATTAGTATTTTCTTGTTGTGTAAATATGATAAAAAAACATCACCTAGGATGAGAATTTATGAAGGATTTGAGACTTTATCCACAAGGATAATTTCACCTGAACGATTTTGGACTTTATCCACCAGGAGATAAGTATTTCTATGGAAGAATGATTTAATATGGAGATTTGTGTTCATTTTATTCATACACAATTCTATATTTATTTTTAGATTATTATCTAACTCTAACTCACAATTTGTTTTACTAAGAACACAATAACATCACCTGGATGAGAATTTCACTTGAAGGATTTTGGACCTTATCCACAAGGGGAATTTCACATGAATGATTTGGGACCTTATCCACAAAGAGAATTTCACCTGAAAGATTTGAGACCTTATCCACAAGGAGATAATTATTTCATCGTAAGAATGACTTAATATGAAGATTTGTGAACTTTCTTCATACACAGTTCTATATTTATTTTCAGATTATTATCTAACTCTAATTCAATTTATTTTTTACTAAGAACATATTTTTTCTCTTTAATTTTTTTTAAGATTTTAGATAATATTTACAAATTGTTTAAATCATGTGCTCTTAATTGGAGAGTAACTAGATCTTAAATATGTTTAACTATGGTTGGTTATGCTATTATTTATTATTGTTTATTTAATATTTAGTTACAATATATATGCTAATATGTATTGTTTTTTTATTATGTTTTTTTATTTTTACGGATGTCTAAATTATATTTGGTGGAAAATATGTTTACAATATATTTTGTGGGAAANATTTAAATGTAAATTTTCAAATTTGAAATGTGTTATATAGGCTAATGTGGAGAAGAGAGTATCAGGCTTGTCTCAATTATCATTGGGAGAGTTTTAAGAGGGTGGGAGTTCACATGTATCATTTAATGTCTTAAAATCATTTAAATTTAATGTGTTGTAATCATTTAAAAATAATTTTTCAAATTTTTAAATTTGAAATGTGTTATATAGGCTAATGTGGAGAAGAGAGTACATGAGAGTGTGCTCGGAAAGGGAGATTGGGATTGAGGAAGCAGAGTAATCACCCAGATTAGGGAAGGATGTGTCCAATCAAGATGATTCATAAATGTATGTTCTTGACTTTTATCAAATTTTTGTTTTCTCAAATTTTTAATTTAGCCTTTCCTATTCAACACATTGATCAATTATTTTGAAATATATAGAACCCCTAGATAATTTTATCGTTGTCTTAAATGGTGTACATTCAAACTTATTTAAGGTTAAAGATCATGATGAAGACCTAATTTTGAACTTGAACATGTTTGAATGTTTGAGAACAAACTCTATCCCACATCAGAAAAAAGAAAGTTTCTCAAATTTCCTCGATTGTATTCCTTACTTTCTTGTCAAAGAATGAAGTAGCATGGAGAAATTTGTGTTTTCTACATACAACGAAGTGAATTATTTCTTGCCAAGGTATTGTCAAACTCTTAACAAAACTGGTTACAAATCACAAAAACCAACATTCAATTAGATTTACAAATAAGCTCACACATATTGTATATGTGAGCTCGCTCACATAATTTCAAAGAGCATTTCATTATATTTAATATGAATACATCTCATTTAAATGGTTTTTAAAGAATGACTTAATATACATGTGTAGATTTGTGTTTTCTTCATGTACATGCAAGATTATATGAGAACATCTATTCCACCGAAGAAAGAGGAGATAAGTATTTTCCAGAATAATGGTTTTTAAAATTATGATTTATGAACTTTTTTAGATAATAAGTAGTTTTTTGGAAGAATGGATTAATATGGAGATTTAAGAGTTTTTTAGTTTGAAAGGGCATCGTGGAATTTGATTATATGACCACTACAGAAGAAGAAGAGAGAAGTATTTAACTGTCGAGGAGATTAATATTTTATTGTTGTGTAAATATGATCAAATAACATCACTTGGGATGAGAATTTCTGAAGGATTTGGGACTTTATCCACAAAGAGAATTTCACCTGAACAATTTTGGACTTTATCCATAAGGAGATAAGTATTTCTTTGCAAAAATGACTTAATATAGATATTTGTGTTCATTTTCTTCATACACAGTTCTATATTTATTTTTAGATTATTATCTAACTCTAACTCACAATTTGTTTTACTAACAACACAATAACATCACTTGGATGAGAATTTCACCTAAAAGATTTGGGATCTTATCCACAAGGGAAATTTCACCTGAATGATTTGAGACCTTATCCACAAGAAGAATTTCACCTGAAGGATTTGAGACCTTATCCACAAGGAGATAAGTATTTCATTGGAATAATGACTTAATATGGAGATTTGTGAATTTTTTCATACACGGTTCTATTTTTATTTTTATATTATTATCTAACTCTAATTCAATTTGTTTTTTATCAAGAACATATTTATTCTCTTTAAAAAAATTTAAGATTTTAGATAAGATTTACAAATTGTTTGAATCAGGTACTCTTAATTGGAGAGTAAGTAGATCTTAAATATGTTTAACTGCGGTTGGTTATGTTATTATTTCTTATTGTTTATTTAATATTTAGTTACAGTATATATGCTAATGTGTGTTGTTTTTTTATTATGTTTTTTTAATTTTTACAGATGTCTAAATTATATTTGGTGGAAAATATGCTTACAATATATTTTGTGGGGAAGATTATATTGGAGAATGACACTTAACTCGTTTGGTATGTATGTCAATTTTGTTTTAATCATGATTTTTTAATTCTGTATTATTTCGCATGTTTGAATTGTAAATTTTTTATTTTTGAATTCTGTTTTTTTTGCAGGTTTGAATTTCATGTATGAAGTGATCTATCTTAAAGCGATGGCTTAAAGTCCAGAATTTTGGAGTTAAATGTCATATTTTTTGTTATCATCCTAAAATGGATATGGAACTTATGTATTTTACAATGTAACTATTCAAACTTTGATTATAATATATATATCATAATTTTGGAAGTCAAAATAGCAATTATTGTCTCATATTTGATTTCTCAAAGTTATGGAAAAAAATGACTAAGTTAATTAGTAATGAACTAACGTTTTGTATATTCTCCTTTTTATAATGCATTAAATTAGGCATCAAACTATTAAATACTTTTCTGCTATGAATTAATTTAAATGTTTTATTTTATGTGTACTATCAAAAATATGATTCTATTGTCAAAAAGTGGCAAAGTTAACTAGTAATGAACTAATGCTTTGTGTATTCTTCTTTTTAAAGTGGCAAAGTTAACTAGTAATGAACTAATGTTTTGTGTATTCTCCTTTTTACAATGTATTAAATTAAGCATCAAACTCTTAAATACTAAAAGCTAAGTATTAATTTAGATGTTTCATTTTA
Source organism: Picea glauca (assembly GCA_000966675.3). Lineage (NCBI taxonomy): Eukaryota > Viridiplantae > Streptophyta > Pinopsida > Pinales > Pinaceae > Picea > Picea glauca. Next base: position 701,138 of record JZKD02S1674999.1, read on the forward strand.
TGTTCACTATACATATTATCAAAAATATTATTCTATTGTCAAAAAGTGGCAAGGTTAACTAGTAATGAACTAATGTTGTGTATATATTCTCTTTTTTACAATGCATTAAATTAAGCATCAAACTCTTAAATACTTTTCTTAATTTAAATGTTTCATTTTATGTTCACTATGGACTATCAAAAATATGATTCTATTGACTTGTCATCAAATAATTTTGGCAGAATAATTTTAGCAGATTCTAGTTACTAATGAAAAAAAAATATATTTTTTAGCATATTCTATATTATTATTTTTTAGTTACTAATGATTTTGTTGGTTACATAGATGCACTTAACCAATAAAAAACAATTAAAGGAAAAACTATTTAGGAAAGAAATGCACATGAGATCTGCTAAATAAATTATCACTTAAAGAAGTCATGTTCTCAAATCAAGGATAAAAGAGATGTTCAAATTACAATAATTAGGTAGAAGAGATATCCAAATTAATTATAGGTAATGAACCTATATATTAAATAAGTCAATGTTCTCAAATCAAGGATAAAAGAGATGTTCAAATTACAATAATTAGGTAGAAGAGATATTCAAATTAATTATAGGTAATGAACTTATACAATAAAATCTTGAGATAGAAGAGATGTTCAACTCTTTTTTGGTTTGTGTGTTAACGATAAAATAAAATTCTCAAAATGATGTGACAATACAATAAAACCTTAAAATGGAAGAGATTCAAACTCTTCTTTAATTTTATCTTTAGCTTTAGTATATGTATATTATAAAATGTAGTCATTAAAAAAATGCTAAAGCTATAAGAGGTATTCACCTAAAGGTTCATATACCCTTAATAAAATAAAATCCAAAGACAAGTCAATGCTCTCAAATCAAGGATAAAAAAGAGGTTCAAATTAATTATAGGATAATTAGGTAGAAAAGATATCCAAATTAATTATAGGTAATGTTTATACAATAAAATCTTGAGATAGAAGAGATGTTCAACTCTTTTTTGGTTTGTGTGTTAACGATAAAATATTCAAAATAAAAAAGATGTTCAATTCAACTTTAATTTATATAATTCTTGTAAAATAAAATAAAAATCGGAATGAGCTAAAATTTGAAAAAAAAAATTGTCGAAAATTTGAAAAATTAAAGAAAAAACTATTTAGGAAAAAATGCACATGAGATCTGTTAAATAAATTGGTTTACATAGATGCACTTAACTAATAAAAACAAGTAAAGGAAAAATAGACATATGAGATCATAGATGCAAACTCATAGAATGTGAACTGTTGTTTAAATATATTTAAGAATATGCAAACTCAATAGATGGACAAGAAAAAAGTGAATTATCAAACATACAATATGTACCATTGCATATCTATTTAAGAATATATGATAATAGACAACATGTTAAACCATGCAAAACTTATTTGATAATATATTATGGTAGTATAAAACACTTTAAACCATGCAAACCCTATGCTAATATGAACTGTACTAAATGTTCGTGATCTACCAATTTACTTTCAGAAAATTTGTGTTTGATTTTGGAAGAAGGTAACCAATGTGGAATTCAAGGGAGGAGGTACTCATTCAAGCATTTTTTTTTAGACATGCCAAGGAACAACACATACCCCTTGTACAGCTCAGATAACATGTACATGAAAGAGAATTACATTAGGAAAACGAAGAGATGATAAAAGAGATGTTCAATTCTTTTTTGGTTTGTGTGTTAACAATAAAATAAAATGCTCAAAATGATGTGACAATAAAATAAAAATTTAAAATGGAAGAGATTCAAACTCTTCTTTAATTTTATCTTTAGCTTTAGCTTTAGTATATGTATATTAGAAAATGTAGTCATTAAAAAAATGCTAAAGCTATAAGATATATTCACCTAAAGGTTCATATACCCTTAATAAAATAAAATCCAAAGAGAACTCAATGCTCTCAAATCAAGGATAAAATAGATGTTCAAATTACAATAATTAGGTAGAATATATATCCAAATTAATTATAGGTAATGTTTATACAATAAAATATTGAGATAGAAGAGATGTTCAACTCTTTTTTAGTTTGTGTGTTAACGATAAAATAAAATGCTCAAAATATTCAAAATAAAAAAGATGTTCAATTCAACTTTAATTTATATAATGCTCATAAAATAAAATAAAAATCGGAATGAGTTAAAATTTGAAACAAAATATTATTACAATAGAAAATATAATGGTTGAAAAACACAATAGAAAATATTATTGGTGTAATGGTTGAAAAACACAGATAAAATATGGTTGAACCATATTTTATCTGTGTTTTTTAAGAATGATCTGGAGTTTTTTATATATGTACTCTTTTTATAAATATCATATTTGGAAATATGAACTTGAAGATAGTCAAAACAAGTCATCAAAATCTGGAATGTACTTTCAATGAAAAATAAAAATTTATGGAATGTACTTTCAATGAAAAATAAAAAAATTTGGAATGTACACATGTGCCACTTGTTTAAAAACATTGTAATGGTATTTCATCTTCAATTATTCGTTCATGATCGACTTTGGACATTTTCCATTTTCTAACTTTTTTTATTTATTTTTATTGAACTTCTATTAACTTTATGTGTGTTGCACATACCAAATGACTATATTGACAACTTGTGACATCTGACTGGTAGTCTTGAAAGTGAACTTGAGTATC
>JZKD02S1675000.1:9646-22045 GCA_000966675.3 Picea glauca
TATGAGAGGGTATTGTTTTCTTTCAACATGAAGTTACTTGTGCACTGATATATTTAATTATGATATAAATTTTAAGGTGATGTTAATTACCTTGACATTAGGGACTGATAAATTATTTAGGATGTTACCCTTGTACTTTTAAGGTGGATTTTTAGATGTGATAATTAACTATCCTTTATATGGGGTTCCTTATAAAACACTGTTTAAATGATGTCATAAGAAATATGGAAATTGTTGTATTGTTCTTTTATAGGATGGTTATTGGTATGTTCAATATGATGATAATTCTAATTTAGGAGAAGGAAATATTGTTTATAGAATCGCAATTGTAGTGTACGGCTGAAATAGGAATGGTGTTTTCCTACCYTATAAACTAGATGGTAAGATTAGAGTTGAAGCTTATGACCTTTTTATTTCGTTGTTGTCGTAATTAGAAAGGAGATGATGTGGTTATCTTGTGGTGATGTTGGTTAGTCTCTTGACATTGATGGGACATACTTAGTGGAACACCAGAATTTATATGCATTCAATTACTCGGATTAGTGTTGAGGGTTGATTTATTTAATAATGTTGAATTTGGGTTGTGGTCAAAGTCCTCTTGTCACGCGCCATTTGTAAGGGGCGTAATCGTTCTCTTTTTACGTTGTTCCTGATTGTATTCAGTTGGTTGCGTAGTGTGTTGTGTCGGGCGGGATGTAGACACCTCCATGTTCCTCAAAACAGTCGCCAGCCCTGAGACCTTAAATGGTTAAAGATGATGGGAAACCGGGCTTGAGCGTTGCTTATGTGTCCTGGAGGTCCTAACCTTGCAGGGTAGGACGGGCGGGAGGTCGGTCGTTCTTAGCAGTCTGTTTTGCTTGTCGTGTGATCATCATTTATGACTGTGGGTGCGTATCGTGTGTCCTGGTCATGTTCTTATGTTCGTCTTGGTTGCGTCGTATCGTCGTCGGGTGGCGATGCAGAGTTGAGTAGACTGTATTTGTTCCTTGTACATACACACACACACACTTCTAAACCAAAAAAAAAAAAAATTGCACCCATCACTAGAATGGTTGTCGTAAGGAAGAGGAGGTTGTTACAGTAGGGGGTAGAGTGGATCAATGAAATTTTGAACATCTCACGAAATTTGACCAATGGCTCGGCCTTGAAGGATGCATCATTGTCAGTGATGATCCTATTCGGACAACCAAACCTTTCCATAATATCTTCAGGGAGACCAATGATCACTTTGTGAGAATAACTCCTTATGGGAATAGCTTCTATCCACTTGGTGAAATAATTGGTTGTAGTTAAGATCCACCTATGCTAACCACTTGAAGAAGGGTGAATTTCTCCAATAAATTCTAGGCCCCACTGCTGAAAGGGTATCAAAGCTACCATGGGTTTTAATGGAAGAGACATGAGCTATTGTTTCCCATTGAATTTTTGACATTTGATGCAAGCCCTGATTTTTGCACAGACATCAGTGAATAGTGTAGGCCAGAAATACCCAGCCCTGAGAATTTTATGGGTCGTGGTCCTCCAGAAGTGATTTCCTCCACACAGGCTCTCATGAAAATAAAACATAACTTTTTGTGCCTCCTATGGGTCTAGACATCTCAGAATCACTCCTAGAGGGTCTTTCCAATACAAGACCTGGTCAATAAGGCAATATCTGATTGCTTTGAGCTTTAAATCCCTTGCCTTTCTTTTTCCCATATCATCAGGGGGTCTTAATTCTGGCAGAAAATATATAATATCTTTATACCAGGTGCATTCTTCCAATGGAGGGCTTCCCTGAGGTTTTTATCAACAAACTTATCTTGTTGACCCTTTGAGCAGGTGTTGATGAATTTTACCCCCAAATCTCTGCAATTAGATTCAACCAATAACTTGTCTAAACCTTGACCTTTAACTAGCTTGGTGGGTTTTATTTCCAAATAAAACTCAAGGATTTTGGCAATCCACTTGCTCCTTCTTCCATCTATGTCAAGCTGAATGAGAATGTCCTTCACAGTAGCTGAAGGAACATATGAAATAAATCTTGAATGAAGGACATAGATCCTAAAAACCTTGAGGGATTTCACCAACGCATAGGCTTGCTTCTCCATGATGTCATATTTCACCTCTGCATCTCTTAGTGCTATGCTAAAAAATGAAATAGGTTATTCCATCCCTTTAGCATTTTTCTGTAATAAAATAGCTACCACTATATCAAAAGAAGCAAAAGAAAAAATTAGAAAATCCTTGGAATAGTCAGGACTGATAAGAACAGGCACCTCAGTCAACACCTTATTTATTCGATTGAAGGATTCTCTGGATTCAGTAGTCCACTTTAATTCATTCTCCTTCCTGAGCATGGCATTGATATGCTTCACCAAGTCAACAAAATTTGAAACAAACCTTCTCAGAAAATTAATTTTTCCCAGGAAGGAATGAACTTCCTTCCTGGATATAGGAAGTGATAAGGTTTGTATAGCCTCTACCCGGCTTGAATCAATTCTGACTCCCTCAATAGACACCACATTCCCCAGTAATTTCCCCTCCTTCATAGAAAATAATGATTTCTTAGGATTCAGGGAAAGACCAAACCTTCTTCATTTCAGAAAAACTTTCCTCAGATGACAAAAATGCTCTTTATCGGATATGGAGAAGACTGTTATGTCATCTAGATAGATGACCACAAATTTATCCTTTTCTCCAATGAAGGCAATATCCATGGCTCACTGGAAGGTTTCTCCTCAGTTAATTAATCCAAAGGGCATTTTGGCATACATGAATGTGCCCCAAGGAGTGGTGAAGGTTGTCTTTTCTCTGTCCTTAGGCAAAAAAAAGACCTGATTGTAGCTAGAAAATCCATCAATTATAGAAATCTTGGATGCACCAGTTACCCTTTGCACCCTTTGCAGTATGTGTTCCATTTTTGGCAAGGGGTAATTGTCCTTTTTTGAGATTCTATTCATGTTTTTGAAATCGACACACAGTCTGATTTCTCCATTATTCTTTCTCATAGGGACCAGGTTGGCCACCCATTCAGAATATCAGATGGGAACAATGATTTGGGCATCCAACAACTTCTTTACTTATTTTTCCATAATAGGAAACAACATAGGATTTATCTGTCTCAAATTCTGCCTAAATGGTTTGTCTTCTTCCTTCAGTGGGATCTTGTGTTCAATAAAATTGGTGTCATATGTTCTGAGGTCTTCATAGGTCCAAGAAAATACATTAGAATTTTTTTTCAATAGCTTAGTATACTCATCTTTCTACTCCCTTGACAAACTGCTTGACAATTTGACAAATTTTGGATCCTGCTCTATGCCAATATTGCACTCAGATACATCAGCATCCTCATCTGGCCCCTTAGATTTTATTGCCACATCATTACTTTCAAAAATCATTTCCAAAGGAACCAGTCCCTTTGGAATGTGATTACTCGGTAACTGCACAATATGATGATTAGAAATTTTGTCAGAAAAACATCAACATGGGGATCCATGTCAGAATCAGGATCTTGATCAATATGTAATTCTGAAAACTCATCAACAGTCTCCAAGAATCTTTTGATTTTGAGATCATTCTCAAACACTTTCCAATGCTTGACATTGTCAGGTGTGGAGGGTGTATACTTTAATTCTACATCACATCTGATCTTGGGTGGCAGAGGAACTCTAAAATTGCTTGCCGAGATAGCCAAAAAAATAGCTAATTTATTTTCCTCTCTTAGAATGAATGAAACATTGAAGGACAAGAAGGAACTATCAATTAGGTCACACACTTCATTTCTATAGGTTTTGAGCCTAGGATGCTTAGCTTGATATAGATTTCTGATTTGATTAACAATCAACTCTGCATCTCCAAACACTGATATCTCTTCAATCCCCATGTCTTTTGCAGCCCTCAAACCTATAGCAAGGGATTCATATTCTGCCACATTATTGGTAATTTCAAATTCTAACTTGTAGGACAGAGATATAGTTTCCTAAGTAGTGGAAACAAGGACCACTCCAACACCAACACCTTCTCTAGAAGAGGCTCCATCAAAGAACATTTTCCACATAGAGGTAATTGGAGGAGCATCTTCAGGGGGGGTGATGGACTACTTTCTGATCTCAAGAGGAGTTTCAAGTGTGTCAGTAAGCTGAAATAAGATAGATCCCAAATCAGTATCAAAGGAAAAGATAGGATGATTAGTGGGGTCTGCTTCATCATTAATAATGTAGGCCAACTGAGCTTCTATGTACAATCTTCTATGTTCCCCTCTGAACACAGGAATGGTAGCATATGTGAGGTCCATCTGAAAGGTTCCCCCAAGCCTTTTAATCCAATATCTTGACAAGAGCATGCCAAACTTGGGAGGAACGTCAGCCACCACAATATCCATGACCACACTTTTCATGGGTAGATGAAACAAGGTCACAACTAGGTATTTGATGACCCCAAGACATTGTACTCTCCTTGAATCAAAAGAATACAAATCATGATAATCTTTTGTGACTTCTAGTCCCAGTTCATTCATGACAGTTTTGGGCATGAGATTATGAGATGCCCCTAAGTCCATTAGGTAGTTATGCAACACCTTATCATGTATGTTCAGGGATGTGTAGAAGGGAGGGGATTAATCATATTTGTCTTCTACCATAGGACCTAGTATGATCATTGGCTTCTCATCTTGTAGATTTACTGAATATGTGGAATTATTTGGGGCTTCAGGCATCAACATTTTAGAGAGTCTTCTTTTAAAATCTGACCAGCTCTGAGAAGGGTACAGGGATTTTGATTTTCTAAATTTCAAGGTCAAATTTGAAAGAGCGGGGGGGGGCTTAAGGATTTCCTTCACCTCTTGGACAAGGTCTTTAGCTACTAGTGAGGGGGTTTGAGATTTATTTTATTTGCTTCTATTTGCTGCATCTTTGGCTGGCTTATCTTCTCTGGAAGGCGGCTCAGGGATGTCAGAATTCTGTTCTTCAACCTAAGGTTATATTTATTGGGACTACTATTGGCTTTCTACCCCTTTCTTTGCTCATGTATTTGATTGTCTAGGAGGGATTCCTTGTATGCAGATTGAGTCAAGTGAGGGAATGAGGATGTGTCTCCAAGACAATGGATTTTAGGATTTATCTCTTCCTCCTCTCCTTCTTCATCAAAAATAAGGTTATTTTGAAGAGGGGTTTGAATTTTTTTATCATCCCTATCTMTGATTCTAGGCTCTCTTGGAATAATCTAAGGAGCAATGTTGTTTGGCCTCCTGAATTTTCCTTTGTTATCAATATTTTCAGGGTTTCTGTATGTTGGATTCCCCTCTACTTCCAAMCCTTCCATCCTAGTTGAAAGTGATTTTAGAAACTTGGTTACTTCATCCATTTGAGGGGGGGAAACAGAGGAACTGAAGGTGGAGGCTTCAKATTTTTTTCTTGGTATGTCTCTATCAACCTTATTTTGGAGTCATTTATCTTCCAACACATTAGATTCCACCTCCAGGGCTGCATCTTGCATATGAGMTAGGGAAGTAGATCTTATCTCTCTCAATAGGAGGCAGAAATCAAGGTCAAAAGTACTAACATAAGTTATTTTGGCAGAGGCCTCTGTGGGATTTATCTCAGCAGGTATTTTTTTGTACATTTTGTTGAATCTTTTAGAGAAGTCAAAGACAAATTCTCCCTCTTTCCTCTTCAGAGACCCAAAATCTATGATGTAATACATGAATTCCTTTTTGACCCCCCACTGTCTCAAGAAGACATCATCTAGAGCCTCAATTCCAGTAATAGATCCTGGGGTCAAAAACCTAAACCATTTCTTAGCCTCACCATCAAGGATCTGGACAAAGAATCTCATCCAAACATCTTCATTTTCAATATTTAGATTTTTTGCATAACTGTATAAGGCAACAAGGTGCTCTTTAGCAATTATATCCTCTTCTCTAGTGAAATTTGGCATATATTTCAGGTAATCTCCAGCAGGGAGAGAATTCATAGGCTCAGGTAAGACTAGAGGGGCATATCTTGTAGCCACTATGGCATCCATTATGTTTCTAGGGGGATTAGCACCTGTCATAGGGATAACAGGTGGAGGAGAATGAGGAGGTGAAGGTGTTAGAACAGGGGATACTGGAACTGAGCTTCTGATGGAAAAATAAAACAATAGAGGATTTGGAGGAAAGGTTATCGGGCTTGGGGAAACAAAGGTTTCCCTTTCTGTGCAATCAATAACTCTAACGGGAGGAGGGGTGGTAAATCTCGGGGCATGAAAATATTCTGAGGCATTAGGTCTAAACCATGGTACAATTTCAAGAGAGAGAGGAGTGACAATGGTTTCTCCCTCCAATCCCAGACCAGGAAGGGAAAACTCAATAGGAACACTCCCAGAATTCAAATTTTGGGAAACTCCAACAGTAGGTATAGCATAAGGATGAAAAGCATGAATTGGAGTTCCTATAGGATAATGAAAATCATCAGAAATACCTGGTTCAGCAGTAGGCGTACCTTCATGAAGGGCCTTTCCCTTTTTGATAATTTTCTCTAGGTCAACTTCAGGTGTTTCCAAAGGCATCTGTGGAGTAGACCTTGTGTGTCTACTTCTTGAAGCCATAGCTGAATCAATGGAGTTTCCAATAGATCTGCATCAATGGAGTCACCACAGTGGATTCGTCGGGTGCACAAATGAAATCTTGATGTACTGGGCTCTGATGCACCTTCAGAACCAGTAATATTTGTCGTTCAATCCCAGGGAAAATCTTCAACTTTGTCCCCGACAATGGTGCTAGAAATGTTAGCACAAGAAGTCACCTATATATTGCGTCAAAGGTAAACCTAATAGCCATCAGTTTGTATGTCACGGTAAATAGTTTAAAGGGTGGTATAATGGATGCAGTCTCAAGGTTATATCAGTTTAACTTAGAATCCTGGACCATGCAATGAACAAGTAAGTGAGGTATTGATCTAACTTTAGTCATTAATTTGTGGTAAAGGGTGAGTAGGGGGAAGAACTGGTGAGGCAATGTAAGGGCTTGCTATGGACATCGGGTCTTCCAACCTCCTAAGGAAGAAAAGATTCAAGAATGAGATCCTCTTGGACCCAAATCTTCAGACACTAAGATATGTCTAAATGACATAGCTAAAACAACACGATGATCAAACCTACATCACAATGCCACTGTAACAGCCCGACTAGATCCTCCAATTCTGAGCTACTCAGTATAAGAGGGGGAGACGATAGCATGGTAAACTGATTAAAACTGGTGAAAATATTGTAGTGATCAAACCTACATCAAAACAACATCATAACCCTCGACTAGATCCTCCAATTCTGAGTGTCTTAACATAACATTTACAAAGAGATGGAAAGAAGCTGAATTTCATTAAAGAAGAAGTCAGAAATACAAACACATAACCAAAGGAATGAGTGCTTCATCAAAAGTTTACAATACGAGAGCCTAGCTCAACCATCGACCCCTTACAAAATATCAAAATTGAGTATTTATACTAACAAAAAAAATCACAGGAGCATAATCGAGTAACTCCATTAAATACATTACGTCTGCATGCTTCTTGATAGACCGCATGCAGTTACCTATCAGAAACAGGCCATGTTAGATGCAATTGTGTTTCAGAAAGCCTCTACAGCTGAGTCGACCTACTTACAGTACTTTCTAGGTTTTCCATTTATGGTGGAAACAATGTTCAACCATCCCCCACCAACCTCAATAACTACTTCATTAGAATTTGGAAGACCCAAGTTAATTATGCCTCTGTAGGACGTGGCAGTCTCAGCGTTAGCCATCAGGTTATGAGCTAGATGATTATGGGGAAGCCTAACGAAAGACGTGGCCACTGAAAAAGTGATGGGTGCACTCAGTATGGAGTAGAGGATGGGAGATGTACAAGTGGACATCAGTGGATGGACAAGGAGACTGAGGATAGCATGGGGGTCACACAAGCAGAAGCTGAGGTGTAATGGGATGGAGGTGATGTGGAGTGAGGTGGCACAGGTAGTGGGATATGAGAAAGGGACAGGTACCAACGAGACAACGAGTTGAAGACAGATGGAAAGAGAGGAAGTGATGAGGGGAGGCCACTTGTCAGCTTGGGAGAGGATAGTATGTGCACTTGCGCCTATCGGGGCTGTGAAAATTTGTTTGGAACCTCCCCAATTTTGGGCCTGATGTGTGTCTTTGGTCGACATGTATCACCTTCAAAAACCACGACTATTTTTCCCAGCCCACCCTACCTTTTTTATCATGCATGCATGTTGAGGCCCCAATATGTCCATCGACCATTGATATGGGGTGCTCAGCTATCGATCACCCAGATCTGCACATGCCTTATCATATTGTGCCAAAACATCTCATCACTCCTCCCAATTAGGATATAAGCCAAAATGTGGGTTTTTTCCCGCATTCTTTAATTATTTTGCCAAGGGGCCAACTTCTTAGGAAAACACCCCTTCTTTGCAAATAAATGTGATAACACCACTTTCCTATGGATAGTAGAGACTTCACTTATGATGTTGTATCAAGAATTCTCTAGTAAGGGTTCCGATAGTCTTACTGATAAAGTGGGATTCTTGATCACTGGTCAAGCTTCAAGGACAACCAAACCTGGTAATGATATTCTAAAAAATAAATCACGTTGTTGTCATTGTAGAGCAATCCCAGACAACTTCCGCTTTATCCCATTGAGTTAGGTATTCACTTGCAGTAATTATGTATCTTTCCTTTAAATGATTTGTAGGAGGATTTTTCAGACCGATGAAATCGACAACACATTTTTCAAATGCTTGCAGTGCATGAATAGGGTGGAGCGACAACTCATCTCGATGTGATGGCTTTATCACTCTCTGACATATATCACAAGCCCAAGCATAGTCCTTAGTATCTTTAAACACTACAGGACACCATAGAAATGCATGTAGTATCTTTCAAGAAATTGCCTTTCCACTTACATGTCCTGTCGCAACTCGACTGTGATATTCCCACAGAATATATGGTCATTCATGATCAAGTATGCAACATCACAAGATACTACCCAATCCCAATTTTTATATTTGGCCTACAATTATTTGTTAATCTGCTGCATGAACCATTATGTGCCTCTTCTATGTTGCGGAATAGCCCTTCGACACAGTACCAATAGTTAGAAATAAGGAAATATATGATAGATAATTAGGGATAAACTCTATGCGAAAAATATCTGCATCCGAGAGATGATCATCGATAGCTCGGCCAATTTATCCTTACTCAAGTATAGACAAGTGATATGGCCCCACATTTAATTTTCTAGGCTTAACAATGACCTCAAAAGAAAACTCCCTAAACTAAAACAAGCAACGAAAAATTATACCTTCTAACATAGGTTTATTAACTAGATACTTTAAAGCTGAGTGATCATTAAATAATTCAAAATGACCTCCAAGAAACTAATTCCTAAACTTTTGCAAAGCATAAACCATATTCAAACTTTTCATTTTGGTCATAGTGTAGTTGCGTTGATCGTGGGAAATTTTGTGGATGGAAAATTAGATAGGATGATTGAAGTTTCCTTCCACTGGTTGTGCGTGAATAATGCCCAGTGTGATCACAGAGGCATCAATATGCACATGAAATTCAATTTTCCAGGTAGGATAAGTCAAAATAGGTGCAATACTCAACTTCTCTTCTAAAACATCAAAAAACTTATTGTAGTCTGTAGTCCAATGAAACCCTTTGTACTTCTTTAGAAATTGTTCCAACGGTGTTTTGATACTCGCCTAACTCCTGATAAATCAATGGTAATATCTAGTATGGCCCAGAGTAGTTCAAAACTGCTTGATAGTAGTAGGGGGAAGAATATTAATAATGACTGCAACCTTCATAGGATATACCAATACTCTTTCCATAAAAATTATATGTCCCAAGAGATTCCCAAATGGTATGAAAAAAACACACTTCTTCATATTAATATAAATATGTAGTTGGTGGAAGCGATCCAACATTAGCCATAAGAGACAGATTTGCTCCTTGAGTAAGTTGTATACAGTCCAATAATATAGGTAAACCTTGAGACACTTATGAATGGATTCACAGAATGTCAAAATTACTATCTGAGAGAACAGCGTAGGGGCATTCTTGAGCCCAAAGGGTATAACATTGTAGGCAAAGGATCTGCACTCAGTAATGAAGGTACTTTTCTTCTTTTCTTCGTCAACAATTATGACATGATAATACCTAGAGAACCCATTTGTAAAAGAATAGGATTCGTTCCCTTCCACTTGATCCAAGACTTCATCACTAAAGGGAGTATTAAAATGATAATGTACACATGCAACGTCCAATATCCTGCAATCCACACAGACACATATATCCTTAGTACCCTTCTTACTTTAGATTATGATAGGAATGATCCACTCAGCCTCATCTATTGGAAAAATGATCCCAACTGCCAACATTCGGTCAATTTCCTTTTTTACTTTCTCTTTAACTTTGGGATTAAGATGATATTGCCTATGTTTGATCAATTTAGCATTAGGATTGAGTTCTATCTTCAGCTCCCCTAAGTCTCCTTTAATCCCCTTTAACCCTGAAAATTTTGTTGGAAACAAGTCTTCATATTCCTGCAATAGAGCCTGTATCTCTGTCATGTTCTATTCATCCCAATAGTCTCCAATGGATACTATCTTAGGGTGGTCATCAGTCCCTATATTTACTTTCTGCAACTGTAGGGGTTTGGTATAGGGACTACTAACATTATCCAAAGTAGTGTCTTTAATTTCCCTAGTTCCTTCAGATTCCTGAAATGTCAAATTCCTAAATTCCTCAAGGTCATCGGGATCTTCTGGGTATTTATCAACATTAAGACAAGCCACAGGTATTCATGCAAGGGATACATAAAGGATATGATGAAGGAGGTATTCATTTTTAGAATAGATGGTGGGAGGATTTATAGGCTTAACATTGTTAGTAAAATGCATTTTCTTAATCTGTCGCAAAGCTAGAGTGTTTTCAGGGGATTTACTTGAGAATAAGAAGTCTTGGCAGAATTTCCTTTGAAGGATTTCCCAGCAAGTGGTTTGTCTTCGATCCTCCTCATGTACATACTAAGCAGTTATAATTTTTCCCAAAGAATGAATAAATTCGTGTACCCAAAATTGAGAAGGCAGTTGCACAACTTTCCATACTTGAATACAATGCACAACATGCTCACGTGGATTAGAAAACCCATCGTATGCTACCAAAGTTGAGGTTTGACTGTTAGGTTCATGTTCCTAATTCAACTGAGTAACCTGTGAAGGGGGGATAAATCAATGTTGGATGGCATGCTTTTCTTCATCCCAGGAAGATAAAGTACCCTTTTGGGTGGCCCATCATCTAGCTGAAGATAATCTTAACGCAACATCAAGTACAAGAATTCCTTGCTCTAACGCAACTTTATCCTCTAGATCAAAAAGAAATCTACATAAATATGAAGTTCCATCATAAATAGGGTGTTCTCTAACCTATGATCCAATCCACTTGGAATCTCTAATAGTCATGCAACACCATGAGACGTTCTCATATCTTCCTCGTTTCCAGTTTTCAAAAGAGACCTATGAATATTCACCTTCATATTTAATACTCTTCCAACTTACTAATCCATCTATAGTAGGATTAATATAGTTCACCTGCTTCACTGTAGTTAGAGTGTAGAGGTGATCCAAGGAATCTTCTTCCATATCCGCCTCGATCGGATCCGTATATCGAGGGCCTTGGTAGGGGTCTAATGGTTGGGTTACTTTCATACCATCTACTTCAAAAGTCATTATTTCATTCTTAAGGTCTATGTCAATGAAATTCTCATAAGCCTAGTCAATTCTTAGTAGAGTTGGGTATGGGTCATTTTTAAATGTGTTGAACCTGCATAGAATAGATCTAGATAAAAAATAATACACACATTTGCAGAGAGAATTTGAGAAAGAAGAAGAAGGAGAGAAAGAATGAAAGAATTCTCATTAATTGTATTCCACACTCAAAGAGTGAATAATTTACAATAGATATAGGATACATGAGTAAATAATGAGCCATAGTGGTGGTATAGAGTGATTTGGATACACACCAACAGTTACGGGAGTGAAGTGCCACCTAGTCTAGTCTCTCAGGAAGTTACGGGAGTGAACTTCCACCTAGCTAAGTTAACTAGTCAACTAGTCTTTTGTTAACTCACTGAACAGAGAGTAGTGAGGAGTTAAATCAGGAAATAAAGGATAATGTTCCAATCTGCAGATGATCCCAAGGCAAGTGCGCATTAGTTGGTGATTATCCCAATGTTGCATGGTGACAAAACCAATGTGGCATCTAAACTCAACTCAACTTGTCAAACTGAAGTGTCAACTAAAAGAGAATATTCTCCAGGTGGAATATTCTCCCCTAAAATATAGGATATTGGATAAATGACTAATAATGAATAATAA
>JZKD02S1675000.1:40502-51029 GCA_000966675.3 Picea glauca
TATTACTGCATGTAGTGTTTAAGATATCTCCCATTTACAGGGGCACTTAGAATATCTCCATTTAGATTTTCTAATGAAATAGCATTTTCTCCTTTTGAGGCCGAGACTCTATAAGGGCCGGACCAGATCGAGTCGAATTTGTCGTGTTTTCCAGCGTCTTCTCTCCTAGCTTCCCATTTTAGTACCAGATCTCCAGGGAGGAAATCTCTATCCTTAGCCTTCTGATCAAACAAAGCCTTCATCTTATCCTAATATCTCTACAACTTTTCGTTTACTTCAATCCTATTTTGTTGAACTTCGACCAACTGGTTTGCTCTCTTGGTAACATCGTTAGGTTGTTTGTTTGAGTCTTGCCAAATTTTCATTACAGGTAGAGCTAGATTGATTGGTAAAATAACATCGGTACCATAAACAATCTGAAAAGGGGACATTCCAATCGCCCTTTTGGTACTTATCCTGTTAGACCATAGAGCGTATTTCAAATGAATATTCCATGTCTTCTTGTTGTTAGTCAATATTTTTTTTATCACAGTTGTCAGACTTTTGTTAGATGATTCAGCTAAACCGTTGCCCTGAGGATAATAAGTTGTGGAGTGTCCTAATATGATGCTGAATTTTTGGCAAAAGCTTACCATAGCCATCGATTTGAACGCTTATGCATTGTCAGTGACTATTTTTCGCGGACAACTGAATCTGGATAAAATGTTTTCTTCCAAAAAGTTGATTACAACTGTGTCAGTCACGTTTCTCGTAGGAATAGCTTCCACCCACTTAGTAAAATAGTCTGTTGCAATTAGAATCCACCTGTGTTGAGCACTAGAATGTGGGTGAATCTCTCTGATAAAATCAAGGCCCCACTGCTGAAAAGGGGCTTCGGCTTTAACCGGAATTAGAGGTAAAGCTGGGATTTTTTGTTTACTTGTAAACAACTGACAGGGAGCACAAGCTCGGACTTTAGTATTTACATCTGTGAAAAATTTGGGCCAGTAGTATCCAGCTCTTAAGATTTTATAAGATGTGTCTCACGAAGTGTGGTGTCCTCCACACACTCCCTCATGGAACTCATCTATAACCTTTTCAGTTTTGGTCTCGACTAAGCAACTCAGCAAAATACCCAGGGAGTCCTTCCAAAATAGTTTTTTGTCTATAATACAATATTTTATAGCATGCATCTTTAGTGTCCTAGCCTTAGATGGGGTTAATTCACTGGGACATTGAAGGGTCAATAGATAAGAAACAATATCTTGATACAAGACTAAAGAAGAAAACCTATATTCAATCTCAACCATAGGAGTAGCACAATCGAGTTCATTTATTTCTAGAGAACTCTTGTCTTCTTGTAGTTGATTTATTCTAAGTTCCTGCAAGTTGGATTCAGCCAACAATTTAGCCATACCTTGGATTTTAATGAGTTTTATTGGTTTGACTTCAAGATCGAACTCCTGAATCTTAGCTAACCATCTGTCTCTTCTCCCATCACTATCTGGCTAAACCAGTATGTCTTTGACTGAGCTTGTAGGAACATAGGCTATGATCTTCGAATGTAATACGTACATTCTGAAAGCCTTGAGAGCCTTTACCATTGCGTAAGATTTTTTTTCTAGTATATTATATTTCAACTCAGCATCTCTCATACTTTTACTGAAAAAAGCAATGGGTTGTTCAAATCCTTCTTCATTTTTCTGTAACAATACAGCTGCGATAGTGTGTTCGGAGACGAAGGAAAAAATCAGAAATTATTTTATGTAATCAGGACTTGCTAAGACTGGTGCTTCGCTAATAAATTTTTTGATTCATTGAAAATATTCTTTGGCTTCACTTGTCCACTTCATCTCACTATTCTTTTTCAACATATATGTGATCAACTTCACAATTTCAACGAAGTTAGGGATAAATCTTCTCAAGAAATTTATTTTTCCTAGGAAAGATTGGGTTTCTTTTACATTTCTAGGGATATTTATAGTATCTATTGCCTCAATTATTTTAGGATAGATTTTGATTCCGTCTTTTGACACTATATGACCCAATATCTTACCTTCTTGCATAGCGAAATGAGATTTTGGGGGATTGAGGGACAAACCGAATTTATGACATTTCTCGAAAGTTTTCTTTAGGTGCACTAGATGTTCCGCATCAGATTTTGAAAAAATAGTCAGATCATCGAGATAGATAACAACGAATTTATCTTTCTCACCCATGAAGGCAATGTCCATGGCTCATTGGAAGGTTTCTCCTGCATTCATCAAGACGAAAGGCATTTTATCATACATGAAGGTACCCCAAGGGGTAGTGAAAAATGTTTTTTCCTTATCATCATGGTGTACTGCGATCTGATTGTAACTTGAAAATCCATCAATCATTGACATCCTGTTAGCTCCAACTAGTCTCTCTAAAACGTGGTCCATCTTAGGCAATGGATAATTGTCTTTGAGTGATGATCGGTTCAAGTTTCTAAAATCAACACACAGTCTGATTTCACCATTTTTCTTTCTTACTGGGACTAAATTAGCCACCCACTCGAAATATCTTAGTGGGATGATGATTTTGGCGTCCAAGAGTTTTTTGACTTCCTTTTCAATTACTGGTAGCAGAATAGGGTTTATCTGTCTGAGTTTCTGTTTAAAAGGCTTGACACCAGGTTTTAGAGGAATTTTATGTTCAATTATAGAAGTATCATAAGTTCTCAATTCATCGTAATACCAAGCGAAAACGTATTTATACTTTCTAAGCAACTCTGCGTATTTACTTTTGTTTTTTGGGGACAGGTATTTGGATAGTTTCATCAACCGAGGGTTTTCTTTGGTACCTATGTCACAGTCCTCAACCTCTTCAGGTTGTGCTTGTAAGGTGGATCTTAATGGGATATCATCTTGATTAAATAACCTTTCCAATGGAATCAGGCCCTTGGGCATCTGGTTATTTTTTAGAACAAGCATATGATGATTGGTGATTTTATCGTGAAATTCCTAGAGGCCTTCCCCTTCCTGCATGATCCAAATAGGATCATTTTGGTTTTCTTGGTCGGCATGAGTTTTAGAAAACTCTTCTATTGATTCTAAAAATTTACGCAGTTGTTCATCATCCTAAAAAACTTGCCAGTGTTGTATGTTATTTGGTATGGAAGGTTTGTGTCTCATTTGTATATGATATTTTAGTTTGCAATCAGTGGGAGGTGTGAAGGTTGAGGTTTCTTTGGCTAACGCATTAGCCTATTGGTTTTCAGTTCTTGGAATGTAATGGATTTTGACAGAGGAGAAGAAATTTTCGATCATATCCCAGAAGAAATTCTTGTAAGACCTCATACTAGGATGTTTGGCCTGGTACTGTCGGTTTACCTGTTTTATGATTAGCTCGGCATCACCAAAGATTTCAAGGTTTTTTATTTTCATTCTTCTAGCGGCTTCCAACCCTAATACTAAGGCTTCATACTCACATATGTTATTAATGTGGTCTGCATTCCACTAGAGTATATAGGAAAAAGGGATTACGAATTGATTATCGGGGGCCACAAGGAGTGCCCCTGCTCCGGCTCCAAGGTAAGATGAAGTGCCGTCAAAAAACATCTTCCACACACCAGTGCTATATACACTTTGTTTATTTTTTTATTTTTTTGTATTTTCTTCTGTACATATTTCATCTATACCTAAGACAATATCATCGTCAATGGATAAGATACAATTACCTAGATCCTGATCGATAATATATACAGGGTGATTATTTGGGTTGCACGGATCACTTACTATGAACGCTAACCTGATCTCTCTATACATGCGTGTAAACTGTCCTCCAAAAACTGGGATCATAGCATATGTCATGTCAAGCTGGAGGGACCCCCCAAGCTTGGCACCCTATAATCTAGATAACAGCATACCATATTTCAGAGGGATATCGACGACCACTACGTCCATGAGAATGATTTTCATAGGTATTTGAGCTAGATTTACCACCAAGTCTTTAATCATGCCTATACATTTAACTTTTCTAGAATCGAAAGAATATAAATCTCCATAAGTCCTAGTAATTTTGAGGCCCAACTTATCCATAATGGCTTTAGGCATTACATTGTGGGATGCTCTAGAATCAAGCATACAATTATGGAGTAGTTGGTCGAACAAGGTTAACATGATATAGAAGGGAGCAACAGTGTCTTTGGTGCCTTCGAAATGAGGGCCAAAAACTATATTCGTCTTGTCCTCTTCTAAGTTAATGACGTCGACTTGGCTTTCATCTTCCAAAAAACTAATAAACTTGGCAATTTGTTTTCTATACGTTGGTTTTTTTTTCAGCTCGAGAAGAGGTATGGGCATCTTGATTTTATTGATTTCATTTTCTAGATTGAAATTTCCCACAATTTTTTCATTCTCAATGTTTTGGGTTTCGACTCCCTTCTTATCAGCTTTCTTTTGTGGTGAAGGTTTTGTTTCAGTTGCAGGAGCTTTTGATTTCATTGTTTTGACTATGAGTGTTTCAGCTACCTTAGTCTTGGTAGGTTGTGTGTATGTTTGTCTGTTTTTCAATATTTTTTGAAACTATCTCATCTGTCTCGCTCCTCGACAAGATCTTCTTCTTTTGGGTGATTGTAACACTCCTATTTCTAGGCCTTAGATTGTACTTCTATTGAAGCTCTGTCATGATACCATCAACAATACCTTGGTAGGTCAAATCTTCAGAAGTACTATCGTTTAGGTCATTTTTCAATCTATTTTCTTTATTTAAGAATTTTTCATAATCTTTTCTTGATAAATAGGGTTGTGGCTCATCATCACCCAGATTGTTTATATATTCCTCTAATTCCTCAAGATCTTCTAAATATTCCTCTCCAATGAAGTTTTCACTCTTGAAGGGGGTTGGGATTTTTTGATCCTCATTCTTAATCTGTCTTTGTGGGATTTGAGGGTTGGGATTCCCTCTGAAATCCTTTCTGAGAAAATGGTCATTTTTAGTCTTCTCTAATTCCATTTCAAAATCATATTAGACAGTTCTTTAATTATCCTAGCCATGTCATCCATTTTGTCTCCCAAAGATCTTCCTGACCCTGAAGATCCTCCTTGTTCTCTATATCTTCTGGTTTCTTTGTTCCCAGCCTCCATTTTGGCTTTTATCTTTCTTGAAGCCATCATGTCTGATTCGATTTCTAGGGCATCGTCTTGCATCTTGGTGAGGTCTACTGATCTCCTCTCTCTCAATAGTAAGGCAAAATTGGGGTCGAAAGCTCCAGTGAAAGTTACTTTCACTATAGGCTGAGAAGGTTTGACCTCGATGGGAATTTTATTGTACAATTTATTAAATCTTTGGGTGAACTCGAAAAATGATTCATAATTTTTCTTTCTAAGAGCTCTGAATTTAGTTAGATAATAGAGGTGATTTTTTCTTTCTCCCCATTGCCTGATGAAAGCACTTTCGAGTTCATCATATGACCTTAAAGATCCCACTGCTAAGCCTCAGAAACATGTTATGACCTACCCTTCAAAAGTTTGTACTAAGACTCTGGAGTAGACATCTTCGTGTTCGAGTCCTAGGATATCGACGAATTGGTCAAAGAAATTGATGTGCTCTTGTGCGGTTAAATTGCCTTCCCCTGTAAATTCTGGGAGATTTTTCATGTAATTTTTTGGAAGGTCATGTAGGGGAACCAGGAGGAAAAGAGGTGCATATCTGGAAGCCTACTTAGAAAAAATTCCAGGGAGCGATACTTGGCCACCTGCGGCACCACCTACAACACCGCCTCTAGCCCCCGCACCTCCGTGTGCAGCCATTGATAGATTTGAGATTAAAATTGGGTTGTACTTGAATGTGACAGAAAGGTTGTGGGTAACTTATCATCAAGGCACAGGAAAATAGAAAAATAAGGCCCAAAGTGAAGAGAACTTGTTTCTCTAGGCTTGTAAGATGAATATATCAGAGAATTGACGAGGGTTAAATCAGGACACACAGGACATTCGTCAAAGCGTTCGGTAGTAGGAGTGTGGACTTTGAGAAAAGAGCACGTATCGATCGACAGGGGGAGGGAGAGGGATCTCTCAAGTGTTCCTCTGACATTAAACCGTGAAGAATTTGGTTGACAGATGACATGAAAATTATTTGTCTAAGAGATCTTTATTTTAAAATATTTTCCAAATCAGAAACTGGCGTAGTCTACTTGTTGTCTGGGTTCTTTCTGGTGTTCTTTCAACTACAATCTAGTTTAAAAAATGTGGAGCCACCAAGTGAAAGATAAAAGTATCCTTAGAAGGTTTTTCGATCTTTGTTCACTATCAAAGAAAAAAAGTGTCAATGTTTTTCTTCCCAGGGAAAAGATTTGTTTCTTCGGTCCCTGGCAACAGTGCCAAAAAGATGTTGTTCCTGAGTTTATACTTTAAGGATCTAAAGTATATCGTCAAGGCATCCAAAAAATTAGAGATAATTAATGGGTAAAAAGAACTAGTTTAAAGGAAACCGAGATCACAATTAGTTATTTAACTGTCTCTGTCTAGCTTCCCATTGTTCTTAAATGCTAATATCCCTTTCAATTGCAGCCCACGATCTTTCAAGTTGTACCCGTGTATTTTCTATTTGTAAAATGGTATTGAATAGGTTTAATGAAATTCTCGTTTGATCTGATAGACCAGGTTCTATATTGGGATGTCTGGTAACTGGAACAGTCATGAAAGATGGGGGTTTCTTTTTTGTAAATCAAGAATATTTTCAAGGGTCGCAAATTTCTGGTTCAAATTTATAAAAATAGAACTTCAAAATTATGAATCAATAGTATAAAAGAAATAAAGGCCTTTTCTAGTATCTAAGTCAAATTTAAAGGAGACAGTGTACAGAATGAAGAAAAAGGAAACATGTAGTTGTATAACAAAAATGAGGCATCAATTTAAGAAGAATCTCATTTTAAGTTAATACAAGGAAAAGGGATGATAACTTTGCAGAAGCATACAATTTCAAAGTCCTAAAACATTCATAGGTATTATATCCACTGAAAGCTAATATAGAGGAAAAACTACAAATGATTAGATAATCTGACTGTTCAATCCCTATAATAGAATTTACCACATGAAACACTTCAAACGAAAGTATGAAATAAAAATTGAATAACAGAGAAACACATAACTCAGGCTTGACCAGATCTGGAATCTTCAATCTATATAATATTAATTCAGTCAAAACAAAGTTTTTCTTTTTTACAATTCATCCAGAAAAAATCCCCTTCTTAGTCTTGAAAAATTACATTTATACAAAACCACAAATCTTAGGATGATTCGTGATTTCCTAATTCTTAGAGACTAACTATTTGTTAAAAAATAGATCCAAGACTGTTTTCATGATCTTCTCCATTTTTCCATTTTCTTTGAATTAAAGCTCTTCCAAATAATACTTTTACTTTGCTGATGACTCTCCTTTTTATTCGATACATTTAATGCATCTCTCCAGGAACTGTGTAAAATTTTTGGGGGGTTCTAGAAGATCTTTTGTCTCGAACAGATAAACCTTTCTCTAAATCTTGGAAAGATGGTCGTCAACTCCTTTATCTATAAACTTTACTGACTACAACTTTAAATTAGGCTCAACTAACAACCTGTCCATTAGGGTGACATCGATTTTTATTAATTGTAAAATTTCCATTTGGATTTCACTCAAATTTTCTCTAAAATTTAATTGATGTCTTACAATATTGATCTGTCCCAAAAGTCCTGTACAATTACCTTTTCCAATATTTAATGACCCTTTGTCTAAAATATCAAAAAATTCTTCACAGTCATCTCTGATTTGTTTGGCTATTCTTTTTCTTTTAGTTATGTTGGTCTCCCATAGCGTGAGCATGATGTTGCCTCTGATTTGCTTTGTGGCTGATACTTTCATAGTTTTGGGTACCTCTTCACCTGTCAAATATGTAATTTCCTTTTGGAGAGTAATCCTCACTTCTTTGGCTTCTTTTTCCCTTAGGATAATATTATCAAAGGCATTATCTACTCCTTGAAAGTAATTCTGAACAATTTCTATCTTGGAAATCAATTTTTGTTGTTCAATTTCTATTTTTGAATGCACTTCAAGTGACTAGGCCTGGAAAGCTTTTAGGTCTATAATTTGATATTCCATTGATATTAGTCTAGCCTGCAATTGTTCTGCATGCTCCTTTTGCTGAGTAATCTGCAGCTGACTTGTTTGTATTTCCTGGCTCAGTTCATCCAAACTTGTTTTGAGTGATTGAACCTCTAATCTTTCGGAGCCCTTGTCTGCTCCAAGCTTTTACTCATTTCTTCTCTAATGCTCTCCTCAGCATTCTTTAATTGCTCTCATAATTTTTCTATGATTTTATCACTCTTCTTTATCCTGGTTATCTTTTTTCCCATGGTAAAAATGTTTTTTGTTGCCATGGCTCCCATGGAACCTGCTATCTCTGTAGCGAAATCTTCTTCCTCCAAATTTTTTCCATCTATCAAGACTTTATTTTTTTAACCATGTTCCCCTCCCTCTTATGCATCTCCTATTTCAGGATGGCCTTCCTTTTTCTACTAAAAAAATAATTGGAAGGAGGAATCTCATCTATGGGAATGGAGGTAAGGTCATAAACAAATAGAACTCTCATCTGTGGGAATCCAAAAGTGGACTGTAAGGGGGTTAAGGAAGCTATGGGACTCCCTAGCTCCATAGGTCCTTTCCCTCCTGTTGCCTTAGGTGTGTTGACATCAACCCCTGGTGATGAAGTGGGAATAGGCTTACTGGACTTGGGAGGTCTACCTGACCTTTTCTCTGCTTCGGTCTTTTTGCTTGGTGGAGGCCTTTCCGTATCCTATAGGGATTTTTTGGGATTTCCCTTCTTTTGTGTTTCCTACTCGAAACCTGGTGGGATGCTTTCTTGCTCTTGGGGGAGAGTAATTTCTTCTCCTTGAAGTAATTGGGGCAAACCACTCCGTCGATGCTTCTGAAAGGTCTGAAAGATGACTTGCAGGTCAGATGACAGTGTCTGTACTCTTTCCAACACTTCTTTATAAGACTTGGTTCCTTTGAACATGTCATCCCAAGGAGACTCCTCATGTTCATAGGCTTTCATATTGCAGTGTATCAAGTGTTTGTTCACTAATTGATAAGGGTCATGCCTTTTGTACTCAATATTTAGCAGTTTAACTTCTTAAAGTGCCTCTGCTCCCACCCTAGAATGTCCCAAATTTAGTAATGAAAATTTCCCGATATACAAAGGGAATATTGTCCAGGACTTCTTTTGAGCTGCCTTTAGCTCTATTCCAATACTGCATTTTACTATTTGGTGTGCTACTTCCCTACACACTAGTCTATCTGGAAGGAATTTTGGAAGCTAGTGAGGGGGGATTGAGCACCCATAAACCCTGATGTAGGAGAAGTTTTCTTTAATGAACCAGTCTATTATTTGCTTGAGGGTATTTGAAACTGCTTCAGAAATCCAAGGAGGTTCATAGCCGAAAAACATTTTATGCATGGGTATCACCACGAAATGGAAAATTTCATAAAATGAATTTTTTGCATTTTCTTCCCATAGCTTAGAGTGATATTTGTAAATGGGTTCAAGGCAAGTTATGTTCCAACTCCATTTCATCAGGGGAAATGGAGTCATAAAACAAATTGCGTCCATGAGGTATGCTGACATGTAGAAGGCCACTGGTTGACCTCGGGCTCTTACATCTTTGTAATCTGAAATCTCTTTGGATATATTATCAGATAATATCTTGTCCTAGTTGAAACTATATCCTTCTGATGCTTCTTCTAAAAAGGGTACCCATTCTGCGGGGAAATGACAGGGATTCTTTTTTTCGAAGAGTATGCACAGCATCATGGCTACATAAACCATGTACTCATTCAAAGAAGTTGTGGCGTAAATTCCGTGGGTATCGACCCTAAATTTTGATGGATATCTACACCAACCTTTGATTAAATCGGGGTAAGTTTGGTCTGCCTCAGTGCATTCCTTTCTTTGGAATTCCGCTATAAATTTGGCATTGTAAATGAAATTAGGATTGGGTGAGAGTTTGTACATAACCTAGATATGTTCAGGTCTGAATGAGCTGATAATGGCCCCTTGATCATTTAAAATGCTTCTCGTTGTAAGATCAACCTTGTCCAAAGCCCAACTGATCATGTCGTTGTACGCCATGAGCCGTGGGCATGTTGCAATTTTGTGAAGTTCTAATTCTGCTATGTCCTGATTTAATTGAGTCGATATCATGTGGTGTGGTGTATGATATGACATCTCCCTCTGGGATGGAACTCTCAGTTGTATCTTTACTTTTTTTGGATCCCTTCTTTGGTGCCATGACTCTGTATTGAAATGAAAACCTGTCACTGAAGAGAAGTGTGAAATCTTGGCTATATTATCTTACTTCTGATAGAAAAAGCAAGAATAAGTTCCAAAACACAAACCTCTAATTTTCTTTTAACTCATTTTATGGTGAAATTACTGACACAGCTATCAAGAATTTAATACCTTCTTTAATGCAGAGAATATTTATGAGATATGCATTTGTGTCACAAAAATCATGATCTGTCCATTATTAATGTGGTTGTATTTCG
>JZKD02S1675000.1:51039-72662 GCA_000966675.3 Picea glauca
ATATATCATTTGTAATGATGCCTTTAAATCATATTGAAGGTATGATGTCGAAAAAAAATGGGATGGATCCTATGTATGTGAATGATATAGAGAAATGCATTTTGCAGGTGGAAATGACCCTACCTATATACTAGTAAAGAACACAATACCTTCTAGAGAATTCAAAAAGTGTTGACATATGTAGCAACATATGTTAGAGGGACTCCCGTAGGTGATTGCCAAAAAACTATTTAGAGGAAGATATGGAGCTTCAACACAAATTCATGGTGGGACTAAACAAGACTCCCAAGAATAATAGAAAACTTATAGCATGAGTGCCAAAATACAAAAAAGTTATAAACTAGGACACCCATGGAAGGTAGGCTCTACCACATGAATTGTGATACTTCTAAACAACAAACAAGGTTCCATGTCGCAACTAAGTGGGGTCGATCCTGAGGAAAAATAAAATAAGAAAGGGATAATGGAAAAATTCATGAAGGGGGGAAACTGACCTATATTTCAGTTTCAAGATCATTACCTGTTAGAATGAATCAACATGAAGAAAGGTACCAAAGAAAAATGCCTTGAAATTATTGTATATAAGACCAAAACATGCACCTAGAAGTTAATAATTCCAATATAGAAACCTTTGATAATAAAAAATGCTATGGGATACAAAACTTAAAAAAAAGAAACCCTAAAAGTACAATATGTACAGAGGACCGAAAACCATGCGACTTATACATAATATTTCTCCAGGTAGAGATTATTGCTAGGTTGATGCCAAGGGCTTCTTTGGTAAAAAACCTGTAAAGTTTCTATTTCAAGAAGAGGTCGAAAATCCATAATCATAGCTTCAAGGATAGCCTCATTTCAAGGAAACTCAACATCCATGAAATTAGGGTTCAACAACTCATAAAAATAGGGCTCAAGGTATTACAAACAATAATATCAGACTCAAGAGGAAAAACATAGTCCCTTAGAAATAAAGTGGGAATCGAAGGATCGCATGCCCCCATTGGATACACCACCTGATTAATTGTTGAGACCTTGTCCTGAGAAGGAAAACATGACTGTAAATATTCCTTCTTAGAATCAATTGAACACTAAGGATAATACACCACATAATTCACCTATGGTGGGGAAAAGTCTACTCAAATACTAGGAACACACAAAGGGGAAAATGAAGCTAAAATTGAACTAGGATGGTGATTATCAGATGAAATTGGATTAGTAGTGAAAATGCTTCCATTTTGATGGAAACACATCACACAAAAGAGAATTGACACCACAACCTTCATAGAATAAACATAACCATGCCCAAGAAACATATTACAGTTTAAAGGGCTTGGCACCACTAACAAATAGATTATAACAAAATTCCCTCCTAACATGATAGGAAATTGCGGAATAATCCTCAAACATTCACTAGGTTTTATGTCAAAATCTAGTAGCTCACTGGTAGATGACACAAGCTTGGGAGAACCCAACGCTTGCCAAGATGAGGAGGATAAAATACTTGTAGAGGATCCTTCATATACAACACATCGATGAATGCCTTTCAACATAGATTCAACTAGAACTGTTATCTAGAAATGTGTAAAAGAAGGAAGGTGAGGCTCCACAAGGTCATTCCAATTAAAGGAAACCATCCTAGGACTTGGAGGGAGTGTACTTGAAGAGAGTGGAATGCACCCTTGTTCATAAGGTACTAAAATGGAAATGCTAAAGACATAGTTGAAAGATGCATCACTCCCTGAAAGAAGAGCGGATCAGTAAGAGATTGTGTTTGCTCAACCACTTTGGAAGATTGGTCACTCTTTAAGAGAAGAGTGGGATCAACCAAATATTGCATTGGAATGACCACTTCCTCAACCACTCGCTGAATAGGATTCAAGACAACATGGTCAAGGGACACATCACCCCCAAAACAAGAGTGGTATCGACGAAATATTTCATCAGAATGACCACTTCCTCAACCATTGATTAAATAGATTGTTGGAAAATTAAAGATGATACAGAACTAGAAGGACCTTCATACAAGGACCATGCTCTTTGTACCAAAAATATATCAGGGAACAAATGAGTAAGGTGGTATCCCTCACATATTTTACAAGGGAATTTGGGATTAAATCCTATATGTCTAGGATTATCAACCATATCAATGCCCCCATCCTAACTTACAGGGGTCGATGGTTTTCCCCCAACATGAATTGTAATGGCTAGGTGTTGATATCCAACATGACTTGCAGAGGTTGGTGATGTTTTTCCAGTATGACTACCAATGACTAGAATTTCGGTCCTAGCACAACTTACAAAGGTCAGTTTCTTTCCCTCAACATGACTCTTAGAGGTTGGCGAATTAATGCATGTATGAATAGTAGTGACTAGAATTTTACTTCCATCATGACTTGCATAGGATGGTTGTTTTCCCCCAACATGACTCATAGAGGATGGTGACATGTCCCTAACATGACTAACATAGGTTGGTGAACTATTTTTCTTCCTCTTCCTTTTAGACTTTTGGTTACTAGTAGATAGACTTTCACCAGAATAAGGGTAAGGAGGATAAGTATACTTTGCAGATGCAGAATATAAAGGATTATCATATGCACGATTCTCCTAACCTAAGGTAGATATATGAGAAGAATCAAGAGAATTTGGAACATTCAGAGTGGTCTGCAACCAAACCAATAGTCCTACATTCAACCCAATAATGTTTAAATTGGCCATCAATGGGGCACCAACATTTCCAAATAATGGAAAAGAACAAGAATCCTATTGGGAAGGGATCCCTTGGTTGATATCCTCAAGAAAATTTGCCATAAATTTATTATGCACAGGTTCATCCCTTGCAGGATCATTCATATCAGGTTTCCAAATCTTCATCCCAAGTGGATAAGGTATTGATTCCAAAGCAATAAAAAAGTGGAAACGGACCTTCCAAATGGAGGTACGGGTTGATTATGTTACATGGACCAATGAATGAAGGAGTGAGAAGAAGTTGTCTCGACCTACATTGACCAACCTTATATGGTGAAAGCACCCATGCTTTGTGGGGCACCCTCAAGAAGTACTAAAACATGTGATACAAAATCCTTCCTAGGTACCATGATAAACCCCTATAGTCACCTCTAAGATCCCTAGAAAAAGAAACTAAGGTCACTGACTTGCATTCATTATCTAGGGGATACAATAAACATTGATTATTGAACATATGGGCAGGGTAACTAACCCCGAAAATCTTCCATAGAAATGTTGTCAGATGGTTCAATATCACTTCAGAAAAAGACCCGAATATATGATCTCTCAACTATGTGCAGTTAAGATTTGGAGGGGATGTAACCTTGACTCTTTGTTACATGACCTCATGTTTGAATCTTGTGTTAGAGGAGCTTCCCGGCTATACTTATACGACAGTTGGATTTGAGAATATCCCTAGATCATACTCCTATGTTTGTTTTATGGGCTTGGATAAATTGACTCTCTAACCTAAAACGAGGTCCTAACCCTAAACGTGTTTTTGAACCCTAGAAACAAAGTCTGGTATATTTTAATTTTAGTGTTTGATTTAGTGATTTTTTACTCAAATGGTATGGAGTGAAACTGATGTTGTTTGAGACTCTTGCAAAAAATTAAACTTATAAGAACACTAGAAAATAAAAATTTACACCAATTCTTCAAATGAAAAAGAGTTTCAAAAAAGAAAATGCATGAACAATCCTCCAAACCTTGAAATGTAAATTTTACCTATGCTAGTATCTTTTTCTTTTTCAAATAACAATGCAAACAATGCAAATAAAGAAAGAGACCTAACTAGAAAAAAAGTAGGTTTTTTCATTTTCTTTTTCTTTCTACCAAAGTAAGCAACATGCTTGAAGACCTGAGTGCTAGTGAGAAAATTATTTTCTTGAAAATTTCAGAGACAAGGGAACCAAAGAATAATGACCAACAAACAAGTATTTTTTCTTTTCTCTCACTAAAAGAAATGAAATTAAAATGAGATGCAATCTTCCTTTTTCATTTAGGAACAAAGGGAAGAAATAAAAATGTCAAGAATCATTGAAATAAGAAAATCATACTGGAAAATCATCCCAACCACACACAACTAACCTTTCAACCCACCTAAAGAACCTTATAACCAAAATACTAACCTAACCAAAAGCAATATCTTTTAGATGAATTCAAAGTTTTCATAGAATTAATTGTTGGATAGTTGGTTGACATTGATGTTGTTGAACAGTTGGTTGTCATTGATGTCAATAGAAGTGGTTTTCATTGATGTCAACAAACGTGATGGGTGTATTTGGAGAATTCTCCAAAGTGGTCCCCTTATGACGTAGCTATAAGAATGGCCCTCATGGGAAGAAAGTTTGAAAAAGTCTACAAGAAACCCCAAAGATATGGTCAGGAAGCCATAATTTGTTTGAGAAATAATGATATGAAGGACATTGTAAATGCAGGTAACACACTTATATATGGATAGTCCTCATCATACCATTTCCAATGTTAGGTGGTATGTCATGTAGTTCCTCATGGTTGAGGAGTTATGAAGTCATGAAGTTGGAAGTCTTGAAGATGGGTTAAGAAGCCCATAAATAGTTATAACAAGATGATACAAGTCATTAATTAAAGGATAAAGAGGTTATAACAAGAAATTATAGGTCGTCCCTTAAGTTAAGGAAATAAGTCACTTGAAAAAGGATAAATACACAAAAATAAGCCTCTCATTCTTACATACACACAACTTTATTGATTATATTTCATGTGAGAATACTTGACCTATTTGGTGAATCTGATGTATATAGCCTAAGGCATCAAAAGAGTAAGGAGTGTGAAAGTCTCAGGATTACAAAGGAGAATGAAGGTTTTTGAGAAACCCTGGTTTGGTTGACCCCGGGGGATCAGTCTACTAGTGTCCCTTGAGGAACCCTCACATGTTTTCCAAAACTTGTCCCTCGAGGCCCTGAATGATGCATGGGTTAGTCCCATGAGGCTAAACCAGATTTGAAGGAGGATTCTAGTACCAAGTTACTAAGGCTAAGGAAGATATACAGGTCTGAAATATCATGTATCAGGTAAGTTATAGGTCTAAAGGTATGTTATTCTATGTGTTTTAAGGATTTCATCTTGGAAGGTTAGCACATGCTTGAGGCATGTCTATGTTAGTTTTGGTATATGCCTTGAGGAACATCTTGGATAGTTGGAATATGGTTTTTTGTATGGTATATGATTGAGGAATATCATGCATTATATGGCACATGTTTGATGGTATCTCTTGGTACATCGTTTAAGGATGTTGGCACATACTTGAGGCACATGGTTTGAGGTACACCTTGGTTAAATGTTGGTGATGTGATGAGCATGTATTTGGTATCTTATTGAGGCATTGGTATATAATTGAGGCACATTATTGGTGCATGGTGTGATGCATATTCTTGGTATATGTATGAGATGCATTTATTGGTGATATTGATGCATGTTTGAGGCACTTCTTGATGAGTTTATGGTACATGTTTGAGGTACATGCATTGGATGTTGTGGTACATGCATGAGGCATGTATTGGTGATGTTGGTACATGTTGAGGTACACATTAGTGATTTTATGGTACATTGATTAGAATCATATTTTGGCTATATTGGTATCTTTGTATCTTGGCTATCTTTGTTACGCTTGAGTCACTTCATTGATGATATCTTATGGTACATGTTGTATGGCATGTTTGAGACATATCATGAGTGATAAGGTATACAGTTGAGGCATGAGATGGTGTAGGTTTGATACATGGTTGATGTTTGTGATATGGTATATGGTTTATGTACTTGGTATGGTATAGGTTGATGTACATTGTATGGTAGAAGTTTCAGTACATGATTGATGTACATGGTATGGTATAGGTTTCAGTACATGGTTGATGCACATGGTATGGTACAATGTTTGGTACATGGTTGATGTACATGGTATTGCATAGGTTCTAGTACATGGTTGATGTACATGGTATGGTACAGGTTCTGGTACATGGTTGATGTACATGGTATGGTACAATTTTTGTACATGGTTTATGTACATAATTGATGTAAATGGTTCATGCTTGATGTACATGGTTGTTGTACATGGTTTGGTGATAGTTTTGGTATCCATGTGAGTGGATTTGGTTATATTTGGTTGATGATGGTATATAAATGATAGCGACAGTGACAATGAAAGGTTGGATGATTGGTTGATCATCAATGACAGGTTGAAGTGACAGTGGTAGTCACATGTTCATGTGACAGTGACATGGATAGGTTAGTTGATGTGGACAATGACAAGTTGGTTGATGTATCAGTGATAGTGGAAGTTATAGGTTGATTGGTGGTAGTGACAATGAGTCTACACTTATATTTCAAGGTGGTAGGACAGGGAAAGGAAAGGGGATTGTAGCCTCCTTCTAATTGGTTCCAAATAATTCAAGGAGTTTGAGCTTCCTTTAGGTTGGTTTGAGTAAATCAGAGGGTCGTAGCCTCCTTTGAGATGGTGTTGGAGAACTCAGGGAGTTGGAACTTCCTTCAGGTTGGTGCCTATAAATCAAGGGGTCATAGCCTCCTTCTGGTTGGTGCCAGAGAATTCAAGGAGTTTTATCTTCCTTCAAGTTTGTTGGATGTATGGGATAAATTGGGTTCTAAGTTAGTTATCCAAAAAAAACCTAGAAACCATTTACCCCTCTCGTAAACTAGAAGGAAACATTATGCAAAGAGTGCACAACATAATCTCACCCAAGATGGATTATGGGTGATTGCATGAACCAAGTGTTTGCAATCATGGAAGGGATAAACTTGTGGGAATGTTAGGCATATTATACTTCTTCTACTTAAAAATTCATTCTACCATACCATCATTCATCCGATATACTATTCTATCCATTCAATAACATTCATTATGCATAAAACATCATATTATTCTTTGCATTGTAAACAAAATTAAACAAATTCATTCATTTATCTATGCATTCATCACAAAGGATATAAAATCAACACAACACACATAGAGACACCATTTTTACTGTGTTTCACCTTGCCTGTGCTACATCCATGAATATATTCTGCTTATTATTATTATTCTTCATCAAAATGGTATTTTTCTATGTGCATTACATCATGGGTTTAGTACTGGTGAGGTTGACTAGTGTCGCACCAAGCTCCAAAAATTGCGCCCTGAACCTCAGTTACAATCCATACTCTTCATACAAACAAAATTGATACTTCAAACCAAAACATATCAAAGACTCAATACACAAAAATGGTCACAAAAATATGTTCTTCACACATGAGTTCTAAGATCTCAAAATGATAATTGATACCTATGGCTACCTCATACATCCTCTATTTATATTAAAAAAAGGGGTAAAACCCCCTTAGATTATACTACAAAACCCTAATTCTAAGTGGACTCAAATTTTCCACATTCTAACTTCCTTCACACTCTAATGCACAATTATGTCACGTTGATTTTCCTTTCTTCCTAGCGTGTTGCTTCCTTTGCCTTCTTATGCACTACTTTCTCCTCATTTCCTGGCGTGCACTGCTTCCTTCATCCATTATGCCTCATTTGTTGTGATTTATATTGAACCTTTCCCCAAAATTTCCTTCTCCAATATTCCCCCAAAACTAACCTATGGCTCGTCCCAAGCCACTCAGGCAGTATGTGCCTCCTGCACGGATTTCTCCAATTCTTGGAATCTTCCTGACATTTCTCTAGCACAAGTCTTCAATTGTGTCCTCTTCTTTGAAACAACCTCCACGATTTGCATCATGAGATGATCCTTCATCATATTTTCAACTTCCAACTTTATAGTTTCCATTTGGCCCTTGGTTGCATCCATTTCTATTAATATCTTCGCTGCGTATTCCTTCAGTGTCTCCAACTAAGCTTGCCTCATCTGCTTCTATGTATGCACAATTTTTATCTCTTCTTGTAAAATTTTGAGCTCTTGCACACTATTCAACCTATCCTGAATGTTCATATCTTTTTTCTTCTAATTTAAATCTTGTGCAACTATCTTGACACTTTCCTCCTTGTTTTCTAGTGCATGTAACTTTTCATATTCTTGCAGTCTTTTCCAAATTTGCACACTTCTCTCATATAAGTATGCAATATCCTTAAAATTTTGTACCATGTCCTATATGTTTCCTATAGCCTTCTTCTCTCTCTTTGATCTCACCTCTGGTGGTGTGCTTGGATTCAACTGTGCCATCAATTCCGTTATATGACTCTTGTAATATTCCATTGCCTACACGATCTTCCCAATTTTCTCCTTAGTCTATAGGTCTGTTTGTTCTTGTGCACTCTCTGGAATTGACTTAAAGACTTCTTCAGTGTGCTCCTCTATCTATACAATGTGTTTATTTTCCTTTTCCTTCTCAACTTGTATTTGCTTGAGATTTATCTTTAATGTGTCCTTTATATCCTTGGTCGATTGTAACTTCATCGCATCTTCATGTGATCTAGATTGGACTTCCTGTGCAATGCTAACTTGTAATTTGTACAATGATTTTGTGGGGATTCTTTCCCAATCCAAGTCCAATTGATCAATATCTTTTAGTTGTTTCTAAAATGTCTCCTATTCTAACTACAACATGTACTGAGTGATAGGAAAAATCTCACTCCCTGACGCTATGATCTGTATTGTTTTCTGTGTTGGGATTTTCTCCTAAACAGTCTGTTGTGGCTACGCATTTTCTTCCTACTGAAATTCACTCACTTGTAGTTGCACCCGTGTTTCCTTCATTTATGATAATCTCTTTATGATTTCCTCTATTTTCTTCTTCGCATTGTCCCATGACTCTACTATGTGATCTTGTACTTTCTCTGCCACCATCTTGGCATCATCTTCTGTAATGGTGAATTCTGGGGCATTTTTGTGTTCCTTCATATTTTTCCTCTGTCCCCATGTATACAAAATTGTTCTCTTATGTGGAATAGTCTCTGTCTATGAAAATTTTTTAGGTATCTCTGTATATGGGATGTCACCTCCTCTTTATTCATTCTGCACAGGAACAATTGTTTCCTTCTATGTCCTTCCACTAGTTTTTTTCTTTGGTTTTGTTCCTCCATTGGTAACTCCTGCAAAATATTTCTCTTGCATGGATATCTTTGGGATAATATTATTTTGTCTCGGTTTTCTTGTTGTCGAGATCCCTCCAACCTCTTTTTCATGCTTGATATCTTTTCTAGTGTTTGTTGTTGGATTACTAGTTTTTTGAGATGTGAAAACTTGCTCTGGTTGTTTCTATTTTTTCCCCTTCTTCGATGTTATTGGTACTCACCACTCATATGGACATTCTTTCATGGCCCATTGGACTTCCTCTTTGGTGACACAATGTCTCATCTATAGCCAATTATTCTCCGAGTCCCCCTTTTCCTATATCCATATGTTGTGCCTTGATACCTGAAAGTCATCTATGGATTTATTCTCCTCCACCACTTTGGGTGGTATCCTCCAAGCCTTGGAAACATTTTCTTCTATTTCCTCTAAGTATGTCGTAAATATGTTGGAGTTATTCTTTCATTCTATTGTGACTGATGTATGCCACATTGTTTCATATTGTTCTTCAAGGAAGTTGCTGATCCTTTGACAAAAAACATTGTATTTGGGGTGTCTCCATCCTACTAGTGCAATCAGTATGAGTAGCCACAAATAGTGGCACTCTGTGCCTAAGTCGTGAGCATCCTCACAATCATACAAAAATAAGTTTAAAAACTACAAACTCCAACTCAATATAGTCCCCTTCATGCACTACCCAGACGTTGTTATCACCCCTGTTGGTGCCTCCCCCTTAAGACATTTCCTGAGCAATTTGCAAACAATTAACTTCGTAGATAACCTTGTCACGGGTTCATTGATTCTATTAATGAAAATTCCTCTAGATCCTCTTAGTGTTCCATAAGTTTTCTTCATCTCTTCTTCTAAGTTCTTCTCCTTGGTTTTGTCATCTAGGTACTACAAAAGATTCTCCCCATCTATGGGAAGACCTTCTATTTTTTCAATTAGATCCACATCGATCAAGACTATCTTGTCCAACCATAAAATTCCCCCATGTACTAATTCCAACAACTATTTGACGCAATTGTTCACGTCTTTTCCGCGTCCAAAATGTAGGATCTCCAGCAAATTCATTATCATTGTTTTGTATAAACCTATTATGCATTGCTTTGGATCAAGTATTGGTACTCTTGATGCAATGATCCCCTTTCTTTCCATGTATACCTGTGACTCGTATTCTAGAATTTATTATTGGTCTTCTACATCATGGTATGAATATCTTAGTTTTCTACACATCCTATAATATTAAGGAGAATTATCATTCCTTCTGGTATGCATGGTAATGTTATTGTGACTTCTTCTTGTTTGTGTGATGAACTTTGCACCGACTATTTCCCCTTGAATTTTTCTACCATGGTGGATGGCCCTTCTTCCTAATCCACATCCTCTTCTAATTCTACCTCCAATTCAGGTTTTCTTGCAATGTTCTCAACTTGCACCTATTCTTTTTTCTGTGTCTTTGTCTCTGTGGCATGTTTCTGAACTGGTTTGAACTTTGACCTAGGCTCGTCAGACTCTGTTAGTTCATTGTCTTTGCCATTTGTTTGCTACGACACTCCTAGACCCAACTGATGTGTATTGGGGTTTTTTTCTTAAGCCCTTGAATCCACCTCCATATTCTCTGGCTTCTATTCTTCAACCGATGATGGGCTAAATGGTTTCGGTGATGGAACCACATCCACATCCACAACTCCTATCTTTACTATAGGGTTTTCCACTTCTATTTCTGGTTCCTGTGGTGATATAATGTTTCTATGGGTTCTCCTTGACATTTTATTGGGTGCTCCAACCTTGGGTGGTGCCATGCTACAAATTATTGACTCTAGTGCTCTGAATCAATACTAATAACTTCGAGGGCACTTGGTTGCTCTACTTTCTTGCTCAAATTTCTCTCTTTATCTCTGTGTCTTATCTAATTCATAATGAATCTTAATTTTTTCATGCTTTTACAATTCCTGTCATTAATGCTCTATCATATCCCACTTTGTCACCTTTTTTTCTTTGTCTGGTCATTTTCTGTCCTATTGCACTTGTTTGGTTTTTCTACGTGCAGTCTCATGAATTTTGTTTCACCAAATTACTATTTGTTTTGCGTTTTCATTCTCAACTATCTATCGACCACTTATTCTTCTAACTACTTCTTTTTTGGCTTTTTCTCATTTTTCTAGTTTTTTCTTCATTTTTCTTCTTTTTCTACTTTTTCTTTTCTTTTCCTTCCTTTTCTTCCTTTTTCTACTTTTTTTTTTCTTCTTTTTCTCCCTACTATATACATTATGTACAATTCTACTTTCTTCGTTGTATTGACTGAGGGTTGGTAGGTCAACCATCCCTATATAGTTTCAGTCGACTACCATTCACCATTTCTTGTATCCCCTTGCTTGCTAAATCCTTCAACTGCACAGAACCTCCATCTGTGAAAGAATTTATCTCATATGGCCATAGCCAATGCATTATGAATTTTCCTGGGTGTTGCAAGTATTTATTTTCATAGAGGAGAACCAAATCTCCTACCTTGAAGTTATTCTTCTTAATATTTCTATCATTCCAAGATTTATTTTTTGCTTTCTGTACCTCCTGATGGAAACCAACTACAATTCTGTCTTCTTCTAATTCCATAAATTGAGTCAATATTTCATGTGTTGCACCTCTTTCTGTCATATATGTAATTGTCTCAATGCACAGACTTGGTATCAAATAGTCTAAGGGAATTATTACTTCTTGTCCATACACCAATCTGAAAGGTGTCTACCCTATTATCCTCTTGCATGTATTTCTATAAGCCCATAATATTTCTGGTACCTTCAAGTCCCAGTCATCCCTGTTTACATTACAAATATTTGTCAAGGAATTCTCCAATATATTTTTGAATGCTTCCATTGTTTCTTTTTCCTGAGGATGATAAGGAGTTCTCTTTTGATAATGTATCTCAAATTCTTCCAGAATTTCTTGGATTGTAATAATGATAAAGTGGGTCCCCTAATCACTCATTAATATTCTTGGACACAAATCTTGTACCTACATGTTCAAATAAAAAGTGCTTTGCAGTCTTTGTGTTGCAATCCTTCACTATTGTTTCCTCAACCCATCTGTTCAAGTATTATGTCACTGTAATAATATATCTATCCCTTGATATTCTTGTTGGTTGATGAACTAGACCTATAAAGTCTACTTCCCACTTATAAAACACTTGCAAATTTACTTGGGGTCTCAATGGAATATCATCCCTCTTGGATGGCTTTCCAACTCTCTGACAGATATCACAGTTTTGATAGTAATCCTTTGAATCCTTGTGAATTGTTGGATACCATAATCATATGCACAATACCTTCTACAGGGTGGATTTCCCTGCATAGTTTCCTCCACCAATCCTTTCATGTTCTTCTACCAAAATGATGGATCTTTCATGATCCATAATACATATCCTAAAAATGTTGTCTGCACCAATTTTGTACAAGTGACCTGCAATCAATTGATAGTATACAACTCTGACCACCGAATGTTTATTCTACGCAATATTAAATTCCTTTCGTGCAAATGTTGTACTCAAAAACTAAATAATGTCATCAAAATACTCATCAAAAATATGTACTGAAAACTATTTTTCATTCAGGAAGTTGTCCTCCAAGTTACTCGGTTCTTCTCCATTAGTTATCCTGGAAAGATGATCTGTCCCTACATTCAATCTTCTAGGATTCACCACAACTTCAAATTAAAACTACTGAAAAAAAAGTATCCATCTGCATATTCTTCCCCCTAACATTAGCTTATTGACTAAATATCTAA
This sequence comes from Picea glauca, assembly GCA_000966675.3. Classification (NCBI taxonomy): domain Eukaryota; kingdom Viridiplantae; phylum Streptophyta; class Pinopsida; order Pinales; family Pinaceae; genus Picea; species Picea glauca. The sequence goes on from JZKD02S1675000.1 coordinate 63,888, forward strand.
GAGCGGAATGATCTGTAAACATCTTGAAATGTCTCCCTAACAAATAATGTATGAATTTCCACAAGGAATATATCATGGCCAATCCTTCTCTTTCAGTATTATTTTATTTTTGTTTTGAATATGATAACTTTCTACTTGCAAATGATATAGGGTGATCTATATCACCTTCTCCTGGTTGTGTCAATATTGCTCCTAGTGCTATTATAGAGGCATTCACATGCACATGGAATTCCTTTTCCCAGTTTGGAAACACTAAAATTGGCGCAGTAACCATCTTCTCCTTCAAAATATGAAAACTTTGTTGGTACTCGTGATTCCACAGATATTTAGTGTCATTCTTTAGTAATTTATCCATTGGCGTAGTAATCTATGCATATCCCCCTAAAAACTTCATGTAATACTTTGTATGACCAAGTGTACTCTTCAACTGGCGCACTGGCTTAGGTGGTGGTAAATTCACTAGGACATCAATTTTAGAAGGATCAACAAATAACCTTGTTTACACACCACATGCCCTAACAAAATACCAAAAAGTGCGTTGAAAATACATTTCTTAATATTCAATGAAATATGAAAATGTCATATTTCATGATCCTGCAACAAACTAAATGTTGTCCAATCATCTAAATAAACTTCTAAAAACATATGAATAAATTCCTTAAAGGCAGCCACTACTACCCTTGAAACAATTGTAGGTGTGTTCTTCAACCCAAATGGCATAACTATATACTGGAATTATCCCCATTCTGTAGAAAATGTTGTCTTTTGTCTATCTTCTGGTTCTATCCTAATCTGATGATATCCTGAAAACCCATATGTAAATGAATAAGCTTCTTGACCTCCTACATTATCCAAAACTTCATCTGTAAATGGGGTAGGAAACAGATCATGTAAGAAATAATAATTCATTTTTCTCATATCTACACAGATCTTGATTCCCCCTTGTTTCTTTTCCTACACCACCATAGGGATGATCCATTCTGATTCTTACAAAGGTTGTATGACACCAGCTTCTGAAATATTTTCAATTTCTTCCTTCACCTTCTACTTGTACACTAGATTTAACCTGTAAGGCCTCTATATTATAGGTATGGATTTTGGCTTCAAAGTGATCTTCATCTCTCCTATATTTCCTGCTAATCCCTTCATATTTGAGAATGTCACTAGAAAAAAATCACTGTACTCACGTGGTAACTCTGTGATTCTTTCTACTGTCTAATTATCCCAATAATCTCCAATGCTTGCAATCTTTGGGTTTTCTGCAGTTCCAATGTTTACCTTATTGATATTCAATGGTGAAACATAATATTATGAATCTATATTTGGACCTTCTACTTCCCTCTCCCCTTCAACTTCTGGGATCTAGATATTGCACGGTTTTCTTTTGCTAGGTCTTCTTCTTCTACAATATGATAACAGTGTAGCAACTATATGATTGACTGTTTCTTCTGATATGTTGTCACAATCTCCACTTTAGGTTCTTCAAAAATCCTGTCTCTTACTACCTTCAATGTTGTATCTATCTCTATACTTTCATGCTCAAAAGAAAATGTAATCACAAAATTCTGTTGTATCTCTTCCCAATTTGTCGTTTCCCTGCGTTGTTCTTGTTCCGTGTACCAGTTCTTTAGAATGCCTTCTAATGTGTGAATAAAATTATGTGGCCATTCTTCTGGTGGTACTAATATCCATTGAATTATACATCTTTCTATATGTTCTTTAGGTTTTCCAATTCCATCACAGTTTTCCTCATATCTATGCTCATTTTCTGCACCAAATCTGATGCACGGTAACCTCTTGCATTGATACCAGTTGTTGATCTTCTCTTTATGTGTACCCCACCAACGTGCAGCTGTATATTTAAATACAATATCTATTACTAGTAATATTTGATTTTATACTACTTTTAACTCAAACTTCATTGAAAATTCTTCTAAGACATTTAGACCATTAAAAGTAGGAGGCTCTCTTATCTCTAAACCAATCCATTTTAGCACACACGTCATTCTGGAACATCTTCTGGTGGATAACTCATGTAATTATTGTTTCCAATTCTCGAGTCTTGTGTCAAAGTCTGAAGCACAAGAAATAATACTCCTCCAACTCAGCATTTCATCTACAATTGGATTGATATAATCCTCTTTGCATGCGATAGTTCTATATAGTTGATTTATGCCTTCTGTAATAAAATTTATGTCACAGGTTCCACATAACTTCCTCCTTATGAGGGATCTAATGGCGCAATAAATCTGTATTCTCTAGATTCAAATATCATCTTTCTAGTATTCATATTGATAATAGCCTGGTTATCAAAATCACAATCGTGACCCAACAATGTTGGGTATGGTGAAGTATTATCTACTATGTCAATGACCTCAAAGTCTTCCATGGTTCACACTCCATCTAGATCTACTAGTATCCTCTTAAATATATGAATTGGAGCCACTCTATGTTGAATTTATAACTTCAATTGAATAGGTGATAATCCCAATGTATTTTATCCCATAACTTTCCATGTCTTTTTAGGAAAAACAATGACTTCAAATCCTAAGTCTAGTATGATATCACCCATATTGAAATATCCAATGTTTACATTCAAACTGAATTGTTTATTGGTTCTTATCTTCTTACGAACCTGATTGACTCTCTTGGGTTCTAATTTCATTTCTTCTCCAGAATTACACTTCTCTAACAAACACTCTAATACTTGTAAATATTTTTTTTCATTCAACAACTTCACACAAGACCCCAAAAAAATTCTCAGATTACTTACTTGTTCTAATAGCTTCTCTCTATTGGTCTAATCAAATAATGGAGGTATGTCATAAATCAGTATGTCATATACTGCCTTTGTTCCTGAAGTTGATGTAATGTTCTCCTTCAAATTATCCTATCTGGATTCTTTAAATGTCTCCTTCTCTTTACGTGCATCAAAATTTTGTTATGGTTTTATATTCTTCTTTACCCACTAGTACTAGTATCAATCCTTCTTTGTTGCATCTCCTTCTGTCTTAGCTCCGCCTCTAGTAACTAATTGGATCTTATTCCCATCATATTCTATGTTTTCCACAACATTACATTGGATGTTGTAATTGTTCTGGTTCCTCTTATCTTGTATCTTTACCAGAAATGGCGGACAGTCTTTTGTCTCATGGTCTACTGAGCGATAATACATACATGTCATATGTGGTTGTGGACAATTTCTTGCATAATATATAGGTTTCTGACAGTTGTGACAAACTATAGGTCTCTACCTCCTCCAAAGCCTCTTCCATTGAGTCCTCCTCCTTTGAAGCCTCCTCTATTTCCTTGATTTTCTCCATGAAGTGTATTATATTGTAGTCCTTGATTATACTACAATTGCACATTATTGCATTATGGTGGTGTTGCACACTACTGCACGTTGTTATACTGCAGTGGTGCTCCAAACTATTATGTGTTATTGTACTGCAGTGGCACTGAGAACTGTTGCGCGTTGTTATACTATAGCTACTGTGCATGTTGTGATGTCATTAATTTATCTTGTACCCTATGTGTATCTGATGTCCACTCCTTCATTATCTCCAAGGTTCTGTAGTTCATTTCTTCATGTCCAACTGACTTACAAAAATTACAGAATGTATTCTTTGGTACTCTTTGATACTTTTTCATCATGGGACAATGATAGGGATTATTTCCATGTGTTTTTCATATCTCACACCATGGTTCTCCTAACAATAAAATTTTTTGCATCTCTATTCCTATATATTGTGCAAAGGCTAGACACTCATTCTTATCATGACCTTCTTTTCTACAAAGTGTGTAGAAGACATCCTCCCTCTTTTCCTTTCCCTTATTCTGATTTAATTGAAGTGTTAAGTTCTCCAAGTCTGCTCTCAATGCTTCCACAACTCGATTTGTATGCTTATATTGATTTTATTCTAACTATAATGGTTCTTCCAAGGCCTCAACCTGGTTTTGGAACTTTTGTTTCCTGAAAGGATAATTCAAATGTGGAAATACGGAGTTAACAAATAAATTTATATGCTTCATATCAATAATAGGGAAATTCAACTTACCTTTTAACCTTTTTAACTTCTTGTCAACCTCTTAGACTGACCCACCTGGCTTCTTTTTTATCTTGATCATCTCGTTCATAAACTGATCCTATAAACTTGGTTTCTAAAATTCATTTATTAATTGTCTCTTCACCTCTGCAATAGTTGTAGGCATTCCCGTTGGATTATTTACTGCGAGACCCATGTACCAATCCAATGCACTGTCCTTGAATGTGATTTCCAACTGTGCAACCTTTGTATCTTCATATGTAATCTTCTTAGCTTCCCATATCTTCTCACAAATAAACAAATTCTTTTATGGGTCATCTGACCCTTTTCCTCGGAACTCTGGTAACCTAATAGTTGGATCTTGTCTTGTCATTGTGATGTTTTTTATACTACCACCTCCATACGGTGTAGATATTTTACTATTACTTGCGGATCTTACACTTCTATTTGAGTTTCCACTAGACCAATATCCTTTAAGAATCCTTCTACCACTAACAAATTGCTCATTAAATATTTTTTCTTCTTCATATGTCTTAGTCTCACATGGGTTTGTGGGTTCCACACTATTTCAGATTTGGAATGGAGAGGCTTCTTCTGAACCATACCCTTGACCTTTGGTTTTCCTCTCATATGTGATGCGCAATATTTCCTCAATATTCCATGTCACTTGGAGATCCTCTACCTCTTCCTCATCATTTTCCAAGACCTCTTGTTCGACTACTACCCTATTTTTCTTATTGATATTATACTAGTAGGGTCATTCGCTATGCTTCACTCATGATTTCCTTATTATTTCCTTGGTATGTTCCTCATCCATGATTATATGGTCTATTGCTTCCTTCTTCTGGCTTCCGTCCAGATCCCTCTTCATATCTTAGATCATCCTTAGTTCTTACCCCAACTCCCCATGTGTGAAAAGTGACTTAGTTGTCTAATTCCATGGTCATCAGGCCTTTATCATGCAATAAGATCATGGTCGACGTGTAAAGAGACCTAATGTACCTCCCTCTTGGTCCCTTCAAGAATTCTTTCTCTATAGAAGTGTAATACTTCACAATATTGACTGCATATTTGATGCAAACCCCCCCTGGAGCTTGCGCGACCTCTTAGTCTAGGATTGAATTGTACAGGAGCTAAAGTGGCTCTCAGGTCCCCACAAAACCTTTAAATTCTATCCATAAGACTTTTCTTCCTTTCCTATGTGAAAATTAGGGTTCACGAGGGTCTTTTTACTCCACCAGATTATTCACGTCAAATCATGCCTAAAACCTAGGGCTTACGATTTTGAAAGAGACAACTTTAGCAAACCAGAACTTCGAGCTTTGAAATATCTTCCCACAATACACTTCAAATATCCTAAATGACAAATTGGAAAACTCCTAAATGAGTTCTATCCAGAGCTTCGAGACTCTCACGCTCTAGAACTTCGGGCTTCAGAGGTTCTAACCATAACACACTCCAATTCCCCCAAACATAGAATGGGAGAGCTCCCAAACAACTCTAGGATCGATAGTCCATTCTTCTCCAACAACCAATGGTTGTGATCCACTCTGGTTCTCCAAGATTCGGGAGTTATGAGAATCATACACACACTGCCTCTTGAATTGTCGAACGTCGAACTAGCGAACGGAGAAGATCCACAGTCTAGGTGTCCCCGATGATGAACGACTTGGATTGACTACGGGATTTAGGACTTCAGGGAATTATTCACTTTGCACACAAAATTACAATTTCTCCCATAGTTTCGAATCACTGAACCACTCGGGGATCCAACGACTTTCACTTCTCCCAACAATTTATGGTTTATATTCACTGTGGGGCTTTGGGCTTTGGGCTTCATGGATTTTTCCTCTTTTACAACAAGCACTTAAAAAATTCTATAGCACCGAAGTCTGAAGGACTTGGGGGTTTATCGCCTGCACTCCTTTATATTAATCCAATGACTATGAGGGATTATTATACCTCCCAAATAGATCTCTTTCGTTCTCTTTTAAACAAAGATATTTCTTCTCTTTGGGGAATTATTCTTGCTATCCTTCCTTGATATTTGTCACTTGAATGACATAGACTCTATCGAACACATCATGCTTCCCTCCTGAGATTTCCTCTTGAAATATGTAAACCTTGGCACACACTTTGTGCTTCCCTCCTAAAATTGGGACTTAAAGAAATCACCTACTCACTCCTTGTGCTATCTCTCCTCTGAGCTTTCTCAACACTTAGAAAAGTGTTGAATCTGTGCACCCTTTGCACTAGTCTCCCCTCTAAGATTTTTTACTCTTGTGATTATAGGCACACTCCTTGCGCTCGCTCTGCGTAAACTTACACAATATCTCCTGAGCTACTAAACCAATATTGATTCAGCCTTCGCACTCCTTGTGTGAGCATTGTGCACTCCTTGCACCGATATTTTAGAAGAGAAAAAATTGAAACTTAACTTAACATTGAAGATTCATTCAACAAACCATTTATATGCACACACACACATAAAACATGGAGATAAATAACATAGCATTTACCAAGTTACTCAAAGACAAGCAAGCTTAGAAATTGAAAACAATTTTCTCTTCTTCTATATTCCTTCAAGAAATATTTACAAGGGTTTTCAATATCTCTTCAATAACTTTCAGCTTCATATTTCAAAAAACTACTAAAAATAACTTTTTGGCATAGATTACTTTGATTTATACATGAGGGGGATCCTTGAGCCTTCCCTCCATACTACTTTAGTTCTTTCATATCACAATTAAAAGCATCACACTACGAGACTTATTACAATCAATGAAATATTACAATCTAGATATGAGTTGATGCTCAAAAGGTGTACATCCTACAAACATTAAAGGAAAATGCAATCCCATGGAGAACATACAATGTCTCTAGCTTCAAGATCTCATGGGATATTTAATTAGAAGTGTTGAAAATTTAAAGTGACGCACCCTCCTTTTGTTACACATCAAAATTCCTCACTTAGATAATGCCACATTCTCACTGTGTCACATTCTCATCACGTAAGTGTCCCATCATGAAAAAAACCATGAAAACACTTGACACGACCCCTAAAACATGTTGGAAGAAGAAGTCCCATGATTTTATAGTCAAAACAAAGTGTTCTTCTATGGGAATTGATCATATTAGCAACTTTTGGAAGATCAACACTCCCATGCTCATATGCAGGGAGCATTATCGCTCTTTTTCTATCTATCATGGGGCATTGTAGAAATCTTCTTCCCATTGTAAGGGAGCATTGAATTGGTTGAGAATATATTGGAAGAAATCCCATTTTCTCTAAGGACATGTATGGATGGATGGAGTTGGTTTGGCTCGAATATAACCCTTAGGATGCACCTAAGGGAGATATCACAACTGATGGAATCATATCCTCAAATAATCCCAAATATAACCAAGGTGGTTGATCCACTCAAATCCTATAAAAGGAGGCATTATAATGGTGAACAAGGAGGAAACATAATCAACAAAGCATTGTTATTATGATCGTGGATCTTTTGAGCTAGGGTTTGGATGAGGAGGACTTGGAGAGGCTACTGCAACATCATATGAAGGTTGTAAGTGTCTTTTTTAAGTTCTCATCAATATACCTGGCCTATTTCCTTGTAGTATGTGTTCACATGTACTTGTCTATACTTGTTTTAATCTTTGATAGATAGATCAATTTTGTCTAATCCATTAGAGTAGGAGATAGTTGTTTGTCTCTTGTCATCCACTGCAGGTATTGTTCAGAACTCGCGGATTGGAGCAACGTGGACAAACTTCAAAAGTGAGGTACATCATACTATCCCTCCTCTCTTGTTTTGATGGGAATAATTTATTATAGGAATGGTAGTGTCCAAAGGTAGTTTTTTGTCTTAGTAGAGGGGCCTGTACTCAAAGGGAAGATTCATCTATTCACAGGGAAATTATTCCGTAATAGAAATTGGAGACTCCACTAGGGAAGGTCATTGACTTGTCTTTCCTTAGATCATCTTATATTTTTCCCATCTTCAGATATTAGTTTTTGTTTGTTTCTGATATACTTCCCTTTCTCTCTTCTTCATTGAATATTTCACAAAGTCTTTGGCAAAGTTTTATGAGTTTTTATCCTCTTTTCTTCGTTTTTGGGAAGTGTGGTTCTCCTCTACTATATACACCAGAGTACTAATTTATTTTAAATGATCCTATGTATTGTATATCATATCATTGTAGCACTCTTTCCCTTTGGAAACAAGAGAATTGATCTCCTTTTCTGGGTTTTCTGCCCCTTTCTACTCACTTTTTCCCAGTCTAATCCTAAGGAGATTTTTGCTCAAAGACCTTTTGAATACTCTTGAATTTGTTTTACTAAGAGTTGGGAATTTATCACTCATTTTTGTTTATCCTTTAGGTATGAAAATTTTCTCTTAGTTGTGGTCCCCTTGGGTTAACATGATCCCTTGGTTCTTTTTTCCTTTTGATTTTATCTGATCTTCATCTCGTAAATCTTTCAAATTGCTTGATTATTTAGGATTATTCATCAAATAAGGTGTTATAACCCTAAATTGCACCACACATGCTTACTTACGCATCAGGCCAACTCATATCCCTGCATTGCCAAAACATCTGCTGAACAACTCTTTGGAAATCCTCTTGTGTCAAGGCCCACGTGCCCTAACCTATTACTACGCGCGTGTGCACGTTGGCAGGCCCACTACAGCCCACGTGTACCTAACAAATCACAAAAAAAGGAAAGTTG